>JAVYIG010009317.1:0-79557 GCA_035222895.1 Strongylocentrotus droebachiensis | reverse complement strand
CACGATGAATTCTCTGATATTCAATCTTCTCTATTTCCTGTTCTGTAAAACTGGAGTTTCGTAATCATACATTTTTTCATGATTTCTTAAACGTTGTCCCTCTCTCCTTCCTTTTGTATCTTTCTGGTATGTTGAGGAAGACCAAATTCTCTCTTGCGGCACGAGTTTCAACTCAATATCATGTAAATTTTATCCATTGTATCGTATTGGTATAAAAACAGACTTGTATGATTTCATATAAAAAAACATGTTTGCAGGATGGTAATGGTAATGGTTTTATTGAAAATTCATTTGCAGCCAGATCATGATGGCTGAATTGCAGAATTGTGTACATTGCGTAAATACATAAATATTTATACAAACATAAATATACTACAGTAAAATTATCCAGCAAATCGTATTAAGACATTTGACACAGTGGATGAATTTTCTAAATAAATCAGTGTATACACCTATATACAAATTAATAAAATTCACTTAACAGCTAACAGTTGCTTAAATCAATTCCACAATCATGATATATGATTTACTGAAGTACTTTTTATCTTATTTCTTTTTTCATTCTAGGTCTTCCACCCTCATGAAATCTGTATCAATCCAGAAGAGGAATGATCAATCCCCTCTTGCCATCAAATCCATTCCATTCCCTCTCAGCAAGCAGAGAGCTGTTCCCATTCACACGCAACCGTTCCTATGGTCACAAGTGGAAGAATCAGATAAGCCTCTTGAGTAAGTATTCCTGTTGAAACAGATCCATAATTCTCTGAATAGTCCTGAATTTCTGCCATTTTGGACATTTTATTTGTTGGATAATGAAGTCCTGGTATTTAACAAAAATTTATTTGAAGGGGTGATACCCATTCACGCACAACCATTCCTATGGTCACAAGTGGAAGAATCAGATAAGCCTCTTGAGTAAGTATTGAGCTCCTAGAACTACACAGTTTCTGATGAGCCTGAAACGTACCCATGATTCTCCAAATAGGCCCAAATTCAGTTTCTGTCATAATTTTGGACATTTTTGAAGAGGTGATACTTCATCCCATTCCCTCTCAGCAAGCAGAGAGCTGTTCCCATTCACACGCAACCGTTCCTATGGTCACAAGTGGAAGAATCAGATAAGCCTCTTGAGTAAGTATTGAGCTCCTAGAACTACACAGTTTCTGATGATCCTGAAACGTACCCATGATTCTCCAAATAGGCCCAAATTCAGTTTCTGTCATAATTTTGGACATTTTTGAAGAGGTGATACTTCATCCCATTCCCTCTCAGCAAGCAGAGAGCTGTTCCCATTCACACGCAACCGTTCCTATGGTCACAAGTGGAAGAATCAGATAAGCCTCTTGAGTAAGTATTGAGCTCCTAGAACTACACAGTTTCTGATGAGCCTGAAACGTACCCATGATTCTCCAAATAGGCCCAAATTCAGTTTCTGTCATAATTTTGGACATTTTTGAAGAGGTGATACTTCATCCCATTCCCTCTCAGCAAGCAGAGAGCTGTTCCCATTCACACGCAGCCGTTCCTATGGTCACAAGTGGAAGAATCAGATAAGCCTCTTGAGTAAGTATTGAGCTCCTAGAACTACACAGTTTCTGATCGAGCCTGAAACGTACCCATGATTCTCCAAATAGGCCCAAATTCAGTTTCTGTCATAATTTTGGACATTTTTGAAGAGGTGATACTTCATTCCATTCCCACTCAGCAAGCAGAGAGCTGTTCCCATTCACACGCAACCGTTCCTATGGTCACAAGTAGAAGAATCAGATAAGCCTCAAGAGTAAGTATTCCTGCTGAAACAGATCCATAATTCTCTGAATAGTCCTGAATTTCTGCCATTTTGGACATTTTATTTGTTGGATAATGAAGTCCTGGTATTTAACAAAAATTTATTTGAAGGGGTGATACCCATTCACGCACAACCATTCCTATAGTCACAAGTCGAAGAATCAGATAGGCCTGTTGAGTAAGTATTCAAGCTTCTAGAACTACACAGTTTCTGCTGAAACAGACCCATAATTCTCCAAATAGGCCCAAATTCAGTTTCTGTCATAATTTTGGACATTTTTGAAGAGGTGATACTTCATTCCATTCCCACTCAGCAAGCAGAGAGCTGTTCCCATTCACACGCAACCATTCCTATGGTCACAAGTAGAAGAATCAGATAAGCCTCTTGAGTAAGTATTTAAGCGGCTTCTAGAACTACACAGGTACTACCAAAACAGACCCATAATTCTCTGAATAGGCCCATTTTTCTGTCATAATTTTGGAGATTCTATTCGTTGGATAATGAAGGCTTGGTAAAAAAAAAAACTATTTGTAGAGGTGATACTCCATTCAACTCCCTCTCAACAAGCTGATAGTTGTTCCCATTCACACACGACCATTCCTGTGTTCACACATAACAGAATAAGATAAGCCTGTTGAGTGAGTATTCCAGCTTCTAGAACTACACAGTTACTGCTGAAATAGGCATATTATGTCTCTAATTAGCCCACAAATTGTCACCTTTTTTTTGGACAGTTTTTGTGTTAGATATTTAAAAAGAGGTAGTGGAAAGAGAATTTGAGAATCTATACAAGTCCATTCCATATCATCTTAATGAGCAGAGATCTATATTAATTGACTCTTACTGATTCCAATGGTCAGAAATTAGAGATACGCCAGTGGAGTCAATTATGAAATTAACCTACTGGTAAAAAAGAAACTAATCATGACAACATGAGATTTTACCTGTGATAATACTTGGGTTATGACCATTCAACAATACATGTGGTTTTTATGTTCTCCGATCAAAATATGACAATATAGAAAGAAGTTGCACATTTTCAAACCACAAAGGCTTGTTCAAATATGTTGACGCAAAAAAGCCAGCATGTTTACTTTTAACTGTAAATGAATGGCAACTGCACCCAACAAAAGACTTGTGGGAATTCACCGAGCTCTGTGTTATAAGACACAGAAATGTGAAGCGTAGTACCCTTTACGTCATGATAACAAAACTGTCACGGTTTTGCCCCGTCATATGTGAATGACCCTCAATTGTGTGCATAAACCTGTCATTAATGTAACTCTTCTTCTTTGATTTGTTTGTTTAAGGGGACAGAGTTTGCCAGAGAAGTTTCTTGCCGAGAAGGAGCGTCTGTTCAATGTCAGAGGTCAGAAGAGGCGGATGGCCCACCCCCTACATAGACAAAAGTACAGTGACCTTCACATAGGGGGTCACTCCCATGGCTTGTCAAACAAGTAAGTATTCCTTTTGCAGATACAGTGAAACCTGTCTATAAAGACCACCCAAGGGAGACAAGAAAAGGGGTCTTTCTGGGCAGGCAGTCTTTATGTACAGGTTTCTTTAATAAGTAAATGTTTCAATGAGAAACCTTTCTCAAGGGAAATAAAAAAATGTGGTCTTTGTAGACAGGTGGTCACTAAAGTGGGTTTGACTCTACAATATTATCACATCCTAAGTTATTAGAAAGCATGTAAAGCAGTGAAGCCAAAGACATACACTTAGCTAATTCTCCTATAGAAGATTAAAGACAAAGATATAGAAGACAACTAGAAGTCTTGTCATGCTTAATTACACAATGTCATATTTGGACATCATCTTTGGCAGGATAGCCATTGGAAATAACACTGACATGACCAATATGCCCATTACATAATTAAAAATGAATAGTGCTGCCTATCTTACATCATAAAGGCAATATTAGAGCATTCAAGCAATTTCTTCCTCCCGGGTACCCATTTACAACACCTAGGTGGAGAGTGAGAGTGGCAAATGTAAATTAATGTCTCGCCAAAGGACACTAGTGTGGGTGTTCTATATTTAACTCCTCTTCCTCTTATTTAACTCTTTTAGGTTAGATTGGCGAGAAGAGTATGATAAGGTCAAGAACGCTGTCCTACCTACAGAGGCACAGGAGCTGTTCCTTGGAAGGGGGCTCACTTTCCCAAGGTAAGTTTTGCTTCGTCACTATGAGAATTAATGAAGCTTAAAATCATAAATTTGTTTTGATCATTATATCACAGAAAGGAAAGAAAAAAATAGGTAGTCAACAGCTTTGGCTTTGTTCACATTTGACAGGTTTAATCCCGCATTCAACTATTAAAAAAAATATTTCACAACTCACAAGATACAGTGATATAATTGTAGTGAGTGACAAAAATCTGATTCTCATAAAGTAAACATCATTCAAACTTTAAAGAGGAGTTTATGTGTGCGGCGTCTTTATTTTTACACTCTCTTGCCATTCTTTGGGACATGAATTGATTTTTATTCTGCTGCAGCAGTTCTCTGATGTGGTTTAATGTGTCGTGTTTGAATGAGTCATCGATCCCACCGCTGCCACCAATGTTAAAGAGCTACATGTAAATTTAGGTGCTTTGAGCACCAGAGTGATTGACAAAGGCTTTTTTTCAACGCATGAATAGTGATAAATGGATTTGATTTCTTCATTGGAAATCTGGATCTAGTAGTTTTGTAGTTATTAAGTTCATAACTTTTAGACATGAATCATGTATGGTAGCCCGAAACCATATATGTAACACACTATCAATTTATAAGTGTTTGTAGTTGTGTTTATATAACTGTGTGTCATATAGCTTTGTAAGCTATTATTCTGGTCGGTGAATGTGGATACTCTTGGCCCAGGACCCTGATCATGAGAATACCTCAGCAGGTTTATAGGGATTTAATCCCTTGAATTATTTTGCTCTCTTTTCTTTTTCTCTTCTTATAATCTTCCTCTTACTCTACACTTTCTTCACTAGTTCGCATGGGACTAATGTCCGCAAGCAGAAATGGCAGGAGAGAATCAAGCAAGAGGCTGCCCTCCCAAGCTCTGCGCCTCCCAGCGTATCCAATTACAAAGCATCACCACCGGCTAAAGAAGCCGCACCTAGAAAGCAAAGTATTACAGCGCCCCCAGTGGCGAGACAAAGAACAGAGCGGGATGTGGATCCACAGCATGTGCCTTTCACTGTTCATAGAACTCCGGTTAAACCAAAAGTAAATCGGCGCGACCTTCGCCAGGATGACTCGGGAGTGAGCACAGCAGATGGATCGACCGTCCGTGGATCGAGAGCTTCGGGAGGTCAAAGGTCACAATGTGTACATGGAGGTGGACAAAGAGTGGAGAGGGTGAAGAAAGTTGGATCTAGAGAGGAGATTGCCGATGTACCCGTAGTGACAGAAAGGTAGGAAAAGCAACGTCGCTTCATACCTTCGCAAATACTTTCTGAAAATGTCATCAGCAGTGAGCCCATAATTTTCACATAATTTTTCCACCTCTAAAATTAAACAGAGTGGGATCCTTACAGTGTCGTGGACAGTTTAAAGGCACACTGTCCTACTTGTAGCTACTTGCTACAGAAAACCTGTTGGTCCCCCATGATCCTCTTTTTCTTATGTTAAATGAGAGCTGAGTTAATGACATATCCACCTGTCACAGTGACCTCGCTGGCTCGCTAGGTGGTCTAATCCCTTCTGGCTGAAATAATAAAGCCTGCATTTAAGCTTCAATTTCTAACATCTTTTGAAGATCAAAGAGTTTTTTTTTTCTTAAACTTAAACAGCTAATTAAATGGTTAATGAATAGTGAAAGATGATACAATGTATTACCATTCATTTGTTAGTGAGACAAAAGATTAAACTAAAGCCTCGGTCACAAATGCCATTACGAACGGCTACAAACGCCGTACAAACGATTTTCAGACAATGGAAATTCGGGAAGACAATGGAAAAACAGAGATTTGTACGAAATTATCGTTCGTACAAACCTCTGTGACCGTAGCATTAGGAAACATGATTAAACAGCTTGACTCATGAAATCTTAGTTGTTACCTCAATGGATCCCAAAGAGTTTGATGATATTGCAGTGAGATTAGCTCTTGATATTAGTTAGCTAAGTCAGCTAAGGGTTCGATTTTGATCAATCTTTCTAAGCAGTGCTGAAGACAGGACTGAAGAGAGAATGGAGACAGAAGAGAGACTACAGGAAGAACCAGTAGATGCTCTTGATGAGATCATATTAGACCAGCCCGATGATGCTACCAATGACATCAGGTATGTGGGATTTAAATTGTATTGCTCTGTCAGATATCTAGAATTTATGCCATGATTATAAAAATTGTGTGCAATGATACATTTACTACATCCGCTTGACTTTTAGCAGCAAATGGAGACAACTAAACATATTGTAAAATTTCCTTAAGAATTGAACAAGAGTTTTCTTGTGAATTGAGGATTATTAAGGCATTTACAGTATAAAAAAAAAAAAAAGTGATTATGAGATCCAATACCCACAGTTTATTGTTGGTTGATCTTGCATTCCATGTTCAATGATAACTCATTCAGTGGATTTTGAATGAGTATGAGAAATAAGATATATAAAAGATAACATGATAACAGTGAATTCTTTCCTTGATTTAACATTGGTTACTATTCATCTTTTGGAATAATCATCCTCATAACTCATTACTTGGTAGGACAAATTACAGGGAAGAAAATGATTGTATGGCATAACTCTGCATTGGTTGTGAGTTTTTAATTACTTCAAAGAATAAAATGATATGAGCAAGTCCTGTAGTTGGCTAAATTCAAGTTATCTGTCATCTTCCTATATTTGATATTAATCAAACATCTCTCATCCCTGCAGCTTGCCACGCCCAGATTCCGAGATGGACATTGACGAGCCTCTTGAGGATAGTGGCCCTGTAGGACCGGTCCTGGAGCAGCCTTACACCCCTAAGCCCCCCTCACCCAACCCCCTCATGTCGGCTGATCTTCATCTTAACATGAGTGATGAGAAACGTGATGCTCTTGCTCTCAAGTTCACCAAGCTTGACTCAGATAAAGACGGGTAAGCAGAACATTCTTGTACAAGTTTTTAGTGAACGGAACAAGGCTATGTTATCCCATATATTACTGATTTTAGTATTTTGGATGATTGTATTAAATTGATAACCCTACTGTAGCTTGGGTCGGGCAAGATATGAAGCCAATGATACTTCTGATGTATATTTATGTTCATAATTCTGTTTGAGGCTCTTCCTTTCTCAAATTCTGGGCAACTTAAAGCTTTTAGTGAACTAGAGTCAAAGTGTTATGCATAATCCCCCGACAGATCACCATGATTGTAATTTGTATTTTCACGTATATCATTTGTATATATATATACTTACATCTGAATGTACATCTTCCTTTCTCAGACACATAACCTTCAAAGAACTTGAGACTACGTTTCCAGAGAATTTATCAAGACCTCAACAGAGATATATCAAAGAGGTGAGAAAATAAAAAAAATTGTATCATATCATATGATAACAATATTTGTATCACATCATATGTTGTATGACACATTCTCCAGTGACAATTGCTCTTTGATCAGTTTCATACACGGACCACATTATTTATTTCGACCCTACAGACTCAACATTGTACCTGTTCCTCTCCCAAACCCTAACACTATATCACTTTGACAACATAAAGCCTGAAGCAAATTGTTGCCAGAGCACAAGTTGGATGACCTTGTCATAATGAAAGTGAAAAAGAGAGACAGTTGGATTTTCTTATGCACAACAAATAGAGTTGGCATCACACATCTTGAGTGACTTGGTCTACATATGATTATCCATTTTTTAGTGATAAAATTTGATTAAACCATGATTTTCTGTCTTATTTTCTTACACTTCTACCAATCTGCCCCATGCCTACAAATTATAATAGCATGATGATCATGAATATCTTGACTTGTCTCCTTCCCCAGGCTTATGAGCTGGTTAGTGCTAGTACTTTCTTTGGTTTGGAGGAGTTTGTAACAGTCAGCTGCCTGTGTGAGAGACTAGCCAAGCTGACTGGTCCTGTGAGGGATGCCTTTGAGAAGGTCAACCAGTCAACGCTACAACAGAATATTACTCAGTTTGTGGTAAGCAGCAATATTGTCAATACTTCTTTTTCTGTTTGACCTCTTGTCAGGCTTCCTGTGTATGTGTCTGTCTGTTTGTCTGTCTATCGCTCTACCCTTCTCTCTGTCTTTCTTTAAAACATTCTTTCTCACCAAGTCTTCATATATTGAGGAATGACTGAGAATCTAACCCAGTCAATGCTACAATAAAACATTACTCATTTTGTGTTAAGCATCGAGGCTACAATGTAGGCCTGAATGCTCTGCCTGTTGCCTGTCTAGCACCTTGTATCTCTATCTCTCTGTCTCTTTCTATTTGTCTGTCTTTCTATCTCTCTGTCTATCTGGCTCTCTCTCTCTCTCTCTCCGTCGCTCTTCCCTTGCTCTTCCCTCTCCCTCTCTCTCTCTCTCTTTCTCACACACTCTCTTTCTCTGTATGATCGAGTCAGTTCATATCCCACCGCTGCCACTAGGACATATAAACACAGTGACAGTATGAGTAAACTTAACACTCTTTATAGAAGTCACATATCACAAGCCGAGGAGGTAGTGCACTGCAAAGAGATGGCTGAAGATAGTTACACAATATTAATGATTCTTGCAGAAATTAACAGGAGGATGAACAAGGTGGTGCTAAAGCTTAACCTGTTACTGAATTCTCTATTCCGATTCACGGAGGCAAAGGGTTAGATTTAACATTATGGCACTTGTTTCTCTCACTCCAATCTACCCCATCTTTTATTTCTGTGTCTGTCACTCTTCCCCCCTCTCTCTCTCTCTCTTTGTCTTCTCTCCTCTCCAGGGATGTCAAAGTTGACAGAGTTGAAAGCATTCCCTTCCTATTTTACGTCCATTTAGTTACATATTTTTGTTATTATTAAAAATTTCAGGTGATGTTTTCTACCGTGGACAGACAACAGACTGGCTGCATCAGCCTAGCCTCTTTCCAGGAGTTACTGGGAACATTACTGAACAAGGACCTAGCCTCCGACACCAGGCTCTTCAATGAAATCCTGTCCACCATTGGCAAGGTAAATGAACTTACCTATTTGTTATATTTCTGAAACAAACATTACATATCTATTTCGAAAAGCTGCTCTGTTCTTTTTATAAATGTGTGTACGAGACATAGGCCTATGAGAGCTGTAGTCCTCTTTTGGTCTCAATATGTATTACGCTCTTTGATATGTCCATGAAAAGTGGGAGGTGGGAGGGTTTCCCTAGGGATGATTGTACTTAACCTTATAGGATACTTATCCAAAAAAATTGTATGCAGGGCAGTTGAAGTAGATTAATAAGATGGGTAAAATTCATTGCATTATTTTATTCAGCATTTTTTCACCATGTTTACATGTATGTATTACCACAATTAATGTTCACAGTCGATCTATTTGATACTCCATGGTAAATATATCTAGTTATATTTTGATGTATTTTCTTATTTTTCAGAATGGATCATTGTCAATTGACAAGATAGAGTATTTAGTCCTCATTCCGTACTTCCTTGGCTTCAAGTGAAAAAGCACCCCTTCCAGAAATAATGGTATGGTCTACTCCAGGACCTTATCTATGATGATAAGGGTTCTTCCATCTTGAAGATGGGTAGGACAAGATCCCATGTCTTCATACTGTACTTCCTCAGCTACCAGTGAGAAATCATCCCTTCAAAGGCTAATGGTATGGTCTAAGGCGGTTCCATATCTATGTTGATCAGGGTTCTTCCATTTTGAAAATGGGTAGGACAAAATCCTGTGATTTCTTCATATTGTACTTCCTCAGCTACCAGTGAGAAATCACCCCTTCAAAAGCTAATGGTATGGTCTAATGCTGTTCCATATCTATGTTGATCAGGGTTCTTCCATTTTGAAAATGGGTAGGACAAGATCCCATGATGTCTTCATACTGTACTTCCTCAGCTACCAGTGAGAAATCACCCCTTCAAAGGCTAATGGTATGGTCTAAGGCTGTTCTATAATCTATGTTGATCAGGGTTCTTCCATTTTGAATACAGGGTTCGACGTGATCAAAACATTGTCTTACATTTTTGTACCTCCTCAGCTATCTGTAAAATGGCGTTCCTTCCAGGACTAATATGCTTTGATCCAAGTTGAGATGGGTTTTTTACAAGGTACTTCTTTCATCACTGATATTAAAGGTAATACAAAGTTTTGGTATGGGGTCATGAATTTGGTTCAAATGAACATATTGGAAGCATATACGATCCTACAATATTCAGTGATCGTTGTCGCGGTTGAAATCGACTCTAAAGTTATGAAATTGTAAATAATAAACACTTTATGTTGAATAGCTCCCTCTCAAGGTCAAGATATAAAACAATGTTTATTGACTAAAATTGACTGATTAGCTATTCTCGTTCGGAAATTATATACCACAACTACATATTCTGAGATTTTCATGGTCGCAGCTACCATTGTACGGCCGTAGGAGCTATTTGAAATTTATCAAAATTTACCGGGAGCACCGGTAAATCTTTATATTCAATATTTCTCGAAAGCAGAAGTGTTTTAGGGGCTAAAATTTCTGGTGTTTTTAATACATCCACAGGGGCATCCAAATATATTAAAATTGTAAAGAATCACTATCCACCCATTTTTCAAAATTTCCCAAAACTTTGTAATACCTTTAAAGCCATTGATCAAAAATCTGTATAAATTGTATTTTATATGGGGAGAAAATTATAAAAGGCATTGACCTCTGTTTATATAGTGCCATACATTTTGTCCAATCGCAATATTTATATCTTATTGATAGCCGTCCAGAAAAGAAATATGTAAAACAAAAGTAAATTTTACTTTAATTATGATATAATTATGTTATTACCGTAAATCTCCGTGTATAAGGCGCACTTTTTTTCCGTCGGGAAAAATCAAAAGTCGGGGGTGCGCCGTATACACAGGTACAGGATATTTTGAGTTCTCAAAATGCAACTTTTTAATGGTTTCCGAAAATCTCTGTGTCTCAACATGAATTACATAATGCAAATAAAGAATAGGATCTACTATTTGAAGTTAAACTACGTTCCTAATTTGAAGGGAAGAGAGTTTTTTTTTTTTTTTTTTTTTTTCAGTCTCGATAAATTATGCCCCTTCACAAAGCACTTTGCCGGCCGAAGCTCTCCCGTGTCTCCAGCTCACTCACCTGTATCATGCAGCTCACTCACACTGGGGATATCGAATCACCACTCGAAAACTTTAACTAGCCTGTCTAAATTTCGGTTTGGACTCGGGAGGACTAGCTGTCATCTTTAGTTTTAAAAACAACATTGTTACTATTCTTTTTTACTTTGACTTTTTGACTGTAAAGTCGTAATAAATAAAAAGTCCTTCCCAATTCCCTGCATCATGGCTTTGGTTTCCGAACGAAACCGCACGCTGAAATAAGAGCCGTTTCAGTTGGTGTCGGCAAGAAAGCAAATCCAAAAGGAAAAAAAAAAAAAAACATTTTCAAAAATAGGGGCGCCTTATACACAGGTGCGCCTTATACACGGAGATTTACGGTAAACATATTTTCCTTTTAAGAATTGCCTGTATTTATGTATTTGCCTTTGCCTCAAGTTTGGTATTATAATTGAACTTAGATGACTCTTTATGTGGTATCAATTGAAAATCATGTATTTCAAGAAGCTAATACTAAGTTTGATATTTGCTTGTTTCTTGAAAATGCGATATCTTGTTGTCAATATTGTGACAGTTTGCAAACAAACTTGTTTTCTTAAAAGTGTTGATTTTGATTTTCAAGTTTTTTTATTTCTGGAATACATGTACAGTCAACAAGTAAATGAATTATTCATACCTTACCTAGTTTTGTAATTTTTAAGTATGTATATATTATTGATTAAGTTTCTTGAGAATGTGACATATCAAAGCTCACATCCAAAAGTATTAAGAAATCCCTAATTCGACCAGTATACCTTTCATTCTTGAGTTACAAAAAACACACAAAAGACCATAGGGTATGAATAATTCAGTTGTTAACTGTTCATGTATATCAGCCACAGCACTGCTGAAATGATGCATATATTTGTGCCATAAGCGAATGCAGTGTAAGCATATCATTTCGCCCGGTCTTGTATGTCCTTTCCCTACGCATATTTACGACCTTGGAACAAGTGTTAAAATATTTCATGCTCTAAAAACGTGTCCTGCATGTTCATGTAGATTTTTTTTTCCTTCAATTTTGTAGCGATTACAATTTACAACAAGGGAGAAAACACTCTCTAAATCTTGTGTTAAATAATGATTCTATGCAGTCTTAAAATCATGTACTTTGTTTCAACATATAAAAGAATTTTGATTGCAACTTTACTTGCATGCAGTGCATGCATAAAATGCACCTGCAAACATGAACTAGTTGTAAAATAATCTACCTTGAATATCCTGTCTTTCTTTAGAGTAAAAGCACCTTTGGAACATTCTGAAATAAGTCAATTTTTACTATGTATATATATGTATAGACTTTGATGTTAATATATTTTAGTTGATTAATTGAAATGGAAAATACAAGTAAAGATGTGTCGCAGGGCATTAGAATTTTTGTTATGTCTTGCTGTCAACGACTCTATACAAATTTGTTTAAGTGTGTATTTTTGAAAAGTTTGTGTGAAGAGATTGATGTATTTAAATCATATTTATATTATGTATGAAAATGAAGAGATATAGTTTGTTCAAGAATATAGCCAATGAGAAGCGTTGAAATGGATCACGTGTGCGTGCATTAATTTTTACCACATGCACAGGAGTGCATTTTGGTGATATCAACCATCAATTTCTCAACTTTATACTCATATTGTAAACCCATCTTATGAGACAAATAATACATGCTTGTTTAAGCTCGTGCATTAATGATATGGTAAGTCACAAAGAGACAGACAAATAATAATGCACTCACCAAGTCTTGTTCATTATCCTACTGTGACTTAACCTGCGTGCAGTGCATATTCACTACCGGTAATGCTCTCGCAAACATGTATTATTGGTATACTATTTCATTCAGGGCTTTTGTTGCATGAAGTACATAGATGTGCTATATTTTATGATTCCCTTTCCAGTGAGAGTTGGCTGAATTTGAAAAATAAATTATGATGAAAATTGATTTAAATAGAAAGAGTTACAGGATTTGTATGTCTGTAATTGTTATCTCCTTTTGATTTACTTATCTTTTTATTGTTAAATTTGACAATTAATCACTTTCAACGGACATGAATTATTTGCTGTAATTTGTATGCCTATAATGTTTATGCTTTCTTCATTCTGATGTGTTTCAGCAACATTTTGAAGTCGGCATGCCTCTGTTTCTCATGACCTTATATCTGTGCATCAAGTCTTATTTTCCATGCTCTCATTTACATAATGCAATCATTTCTCTTGAAAAGGGAGGTTGACATTTGAAGTTCAGTGATAATAAATTATTCGAATATGTGCTGCTCAGATACAGTAGTTTCAGAGTTTTGCTTGTTTGCTGGAAAAGTTGTATAGTGTGATTGGGTGTGGAGAAAGCAAAAGTTTTTGATGGGAAGAGAGAGAGAGAGAGAGAGAGAGACAGACAGACAGGGATAGAGAGAGAGAGAGAGAGAGAGAGAGAGAGAGAGAGGGGAATACAGATAGGAATAGAAAGAGAACCCTAATAGAAACCCTGTCTAAACACATGGCAGGTATAAGAGTAGTAATGTACATAGGAGAAGTAAACATGAGAAAGAAAGCGCATGTACATAGGCCTTCAGAGAAGTTAGTTTGAGGATGTACACATCATATACCTGTCAATTATATATATGGTTTGATAATGTTATACCTACGTTTTGTAAGAAGATGTATTATATCCACATTAGTACTGCAAGTCAGAATGGGGGACCTTCACGGTTTCGGTGATTTAGTTTGCCTGCCCCATTCCTGGCAACTTGTAAATGCTAATGGGAATCATGATGATTTTCATCCTTTTTTTTGTATGATTTGTTCTTCTATGTAATCCTCTGTATACACTTTGTTTTGCCGAATAAATAATAATAATAATAATAATAATAATTGACACATACGACACAGATTTGAAGAATGATTTGATACAATTCCCTTTGCGTTTAAAAATACATTTCATATTATTTAATTTTGTTAAAGCATAAACATGTTCATAATTTAGATCCATGAATATCATTTAATTTTTTCCAATGCACATACAGAAACATGTCATGTCATCTATTATATACCTCACTTAAGAAATCCAGCCATCTGATTGGTCGAATTGCATTCATAAACTTCAACTGTTCCTGTAAAATTCTCGGTAACCATGCATAAAACATTTCAATATTTTTAATAACCATGGTTACTCCATGGTTACCCCATAGGTTTACATGTTAAAAAATGGTTTGAGCGATGGAGGATACCGTATATGTGTGCGAATGATTGGTCGGTAATTTCAATACAATTGAATCTCGATCGATCTTACCGACAATTTTATCTTGCATTGTTGACATGAAGACGAAAATAAACTTCCAAAAACAAAAAAACAACATCTGCCGATAGATCTTGATCTAAGTTCGTGCCAATATGCATTGCAAAAGTAAAAGAAGAGTCCGTATATGGAGCTTTTGCGTAGCATTCATCACACGCGAAGCCGGTTTCAATCCATTTTAATGTATATATTGGAGAAAACTGCCACGCATGTTAATGGCGGGCCATAGCCGAGTGGTCTAAGCGTTGGATTACGATACACCTCTTGATGTACGCAAGAGTTCGAATCCCGTATTCGACTAAAATGATAAATATTTTTAATTTTTCATTTTTTTTCGGCATATAAAAGTATTAATGACTGCTTTAATATTCGAGAAATAGTTGTTTTCATACGCTCTCGGGAAGGTTACAATTGGGCTATTCCCCTCGGCAAGCCTCGGGGAATAGCACAATTCTAACCTTCCCTTGAGCGTAATAAAACAACTATTTCTCTCAAAGCAGTCATTAATACTATACTTGTACATGTATATGTCCAGTGATGTAGACCTGGGATTGTATTCTGAAAACAAATTATCTTTATATTAGTAAAAAGTACCGGTATGTTAGTTGTCATAACAAAGTGAAATTGTGCAGAATAGACATATTTCATCGGTGTTTGCACGGATGTAAAAGTAATCATGACTTGGCCTACTTTCAATTTTTTATGACAATTAACAAAATAGATGACATGGTTTTCAGAACACCACCCCAGTGCCATTGCTTAGAAGGGTTGGGCAAAGTATGGTGAATACTGCTTTTGTTGGGAAAGTACGAGAAAACAGAATGTACACTGTACACCATGTTGTGACCAACTGAAAACAAGTTGGCCAAACTCTGTGTATAGATGGCTCTGATCAAAAAATCAAAACTAGTACTTAAAGAGATAATGCAACCACCTTTCTTTCATAGCTAATTGCCCAATGATTTGGTGTTCATAGGCATCTGGTCTCACTGAAAAAAGACTAAACACAAAAGGCAATCAGTCAATGTGATCAAATAATTACTAATGCATACAGGAACATACAGTGTACAGGGGTGCATACATGTGTCTATCATGAACTTATTGTATCCCCTCCCCCCCCCCCCCCCCAAAAAAAAAAGAAGAAGAAGAGAAGCTGGTTCATGAATCTGATGAGGAGTCACTGATATCACTGTCACTGAAATCATAGCCCCCTAGCAGACTCAGTCCACTCGATTTCTCTTTAGCGACCTTCTGCGATGCAACCTTCTGCTTCTTAAGTCCTTCTTGTATGCTACTTGCAAACAAAGCCTCAGCCTCCTCTTGCTTCTCCTCCTCCGTCTTCTCCTTCTTCTTTTCCTTCTCCTTCTCCTTCTTTTCCTTCTTCTCCTCCTTCTTTTCCTCCTCCTCCTCCTTCTTTGCTATAGTGTTATTACCATCCGAGTTCTCACTATGTGATTCACTATTTTGGTCACTCTCTGCTGCTGATTCAGTTCTCTTCTCAATTTCTCCATTCCCACCTATTGACAATGGTGCTGCATCTGTCGCAGTATGGGATTCAGCCTCGACTTGTTTTGTGGTCAACAGTGCTGCATCCGCTGCAGTATCCGCTGCAGTATCCGATTCAGCCTCAACTGCTTTGGTTTTCAATGTTGCTGCATCTGTTGCAGTATCAGATTTAGTTTCAACTAGTTTTGTGGTCTGACTTGGACTAGTTTCTGTTGATGATGTTACATTGTCTTGATCCTGTTTGCTGCTGCTGCTATCGCTCTTCTTGACCTTGACTAGACCCGAGAGGAATGACCTTGAGGATGACTTTGTGGATGACTTTGTAGATGACCTTGAGGAGGTGTCTGCTAGCTTCTGTTTCTTGGCTCCTGATGGTCCACTGACTTCCTGTCGATCAAAAGGCAGACAAGAGAAAAGGATGATCAGCTGAATATTTTCAACAATGCTGTTAATTTCTTCCATTCACATTTCAGACACCAGAAATAAAGGCTCGATATTTTGCAGGCGTCAAGAGCCTGAGGGGCAGCAAATTTCCATGTTGATGCTGCACAGTACCCATTGGTCAAAATGTTCAAATTTTATGCTATCAAATGATGTGTAAAACTTTTGGCGCCAATAAAAATATCCTAGAACGTATCACTGCACGCATGGCGGAAGGGGTGGGGGTGGATTTTGCCCCCGGCCCTTTTAGGTTGAAGAACATGAAATCATACATAAAGACAATGCTTACATCAGTCAGAATATCAGTAGGCCTTTTGAATGTCGTAGAGGATGGAGAAGGTTTGGAGATGCTGGGGGATTCATCATCCTCGGCATCATCATCGTCGTCAAGTCTCTTGATTATGATACCGTCTCCTCCCTTGCCAAATAGTCTCCTACAAGAAACATGTGAGAAAGAGAGAGAAAAGGATAAAGCAATAGAAATACTATACTCACTGTGTAAAGGAGGGATCATTGATGGACAATAAAAGCAACAAAAACAACACTACCACCACTGAACAAAAACAAAATAATAACAGCAAGAAAACAATAATAATAATGGTGGCTTATTATATAGCGTTAAAGTTTGTCAAACCTGAATCCTTGGGTTGAGAGTCAAGTGAATGAACAACTACACCATAAACACCTCTACACAAAACAGAAAAAAAGAGATATATAGAGACAGAAAGAGAGAAAGAGAGAGAAAGGACGGGAATGGCCAAATATTTATCCCTCAAACATTAGCATATTGGGTAGCCATTAACACCTGGGTGGAGAGTGGTAGACTTGGAGTAATGTCTTGCCACAGAATGTTAATTCCAAGCTTGGATTAGAAACTTGAACCCTTGGATTGAGAGTCAAGTGAATGAACCAGTACACCATGAACACCTCTAAAGAAAACACAGAGAGATATAGAGAAAGAGAGAGAGAGAGAGAGAAAGAAACAGTAAGACAGAGAGAGAGAGAGAGAGAGAGAGAGATGAAGAGAGAGAGAGATGAAGAGAGAGGGAGAGAAACAGTGAGACAGTGACAGAGAGAGAGATGGAGAGAAACAGTGAGACAGAGAGAGAGAGATGGAGAGAGAGGGAGAAAAACAGTGAGACAGAGAGAGAGTGAGAGATACAGAGACAGGAGGGAGAAACAGAGAGAGAGAGAGAGAGAGGGAGAGAAACACAGAGACAGACAGAAAGGAAGGTAGTTTGTTTAATGATCGATCAATCATTCAATCGTGCAATCATCTCTCCAAAGTGAGTGGTTCCATGAATCCATCCATCAATCATCTATCCATTCAATCCATCAAATTCTTATCTAATCTCCTCTTCACCGTCCTCCTCTTGTTGTTTCAGCCAGAGTGCCTCTTGCTCTGCGCCTTGCTTGAGGATCTCCTCATAGTTGATAGCACCCTGTCTCATGTTGAGCTCCCTCCCTCCCTCCCTCCATCCATTCATCCATCAACCTATCCATCCATCCACCTATCCATCTATCCATCCATCCATACATCCATCGACCTATCCATCCATCCATCCATCCATCCACCTCTCTATCAATCCATCCACCCATCTTACCTAATCTCCTCTTCATCGTCCTCCTCCTGTTGCTTCAGCCCCAGTGCCTCTTGCTCTGCGCCTTGTTTGAGGATCTCCTCATAGTTGATAGTACCCTGTCTCATGTTGAGCTCCCTCAGCTCCTCAAGATTCTCCATCACCTCCATCTCTAGCTTAGAGTCCTTGGTTCGGTTCTCCAGCACCTACACACCAGGAGCGGAGCAGGCAATATTTGTTATATCATTCTTAGACAGCACATAGCGACAGCCATTTACTGCCTTTGTGTTTTTGAAGAAAGAGAAAGAGTTTCTAAATAATGAGGTATTTGCCATGACAGGAACAAGAAAAAAACTTCTGAATATAATAAGAGATCGACAGCTAAGCTTCTTGGACCATGTTATACGAAAGAATAGTTTTGGAAAATCTTGTACTGACTGGAAGAATCGAGGGGAGGAGGAGTAGGGGTAGAAGGAGGATTCTGTGGATGAGTAGCTTAATGAGTGGGATTTCTGAAAGAGGAATTGATCTCGGGGAGAATGAATTACTTCATAGAATATGGGACAGAGAGTTGTGGCACTCTATGGTCATCAACGTCTCAGGACATGGCACGTAGAGAGAGTGTTTGAAAAACGCATTTGGTGATAAAGCTGTATTTACATGTACTTTGCGTCCTAAATTTTAATTCTATCACATTTTCTCACCATACAATTTGGAAAAAGGGGTGGACACTTTTTCCCCTTTGAGATAACATGGGTTAAAGAGGTGCGCATTGGCTGGTTTTGCCATTGCCGCCTCCTCCATCCCTTCCCCCTTTTCCCTTCTGCCAGAGGATAAATGAAGAACATTTTCATCAGTAAAACAATCTTCTTCCCTATCATCTAGGCCCTGTTTCATGAAACTTTCATAAAACAAAAGTTACAATGACTGTTATAACTGAAATTGCTGCATTTGATTGGCCGACACCAAATTTGTTACAGAAATGTGACACTTCTCATTGATAACAGTTTCATGAGACATGGCCCTGTACTGCTACCGGGTCAAGCTCGCTATCCGTAAGGACCATTATTCATAGGGACCGCTATCCATAACGTGTAAAGAATAAAATAGTGATCCTTTATGAAGAGCGGCCATTATAAATAGTGAGCAAACAATAGACAATTTGCCTCACTGTTCATAAGGACCGCCATTTGTTAGGACCATTACTCATAAGGACCGCTATCCATAACGTGTGACGAAATAAATAGTAATCCTTTATGAAGAGCGGCCATTATAAATAGTGAGCAAACCATAGACAATTTGCCTCACTATTCATAAGGACCACCATTCGTAAGGACCACTATTAATAAGGACCGCTATCCATATTGCGTGACTAAATGAACGGTCCTTATGAATAGCGAGCAGACCCCCTGCTACCTACCTTCATGGGGTTTGTGGCATCTTCCTCAGCTTGCTTCTTCTCCTTCTCCTCAGCTGCTTGATAGAGCTTGGCCGCTTCAAACAATCTGATAGCTCCTTGTTCTAAGGTGTAGTCGGTTTGTTGGGGATCCGTCTAGAAATGTAAACAAATTAAATATTAATTAGCATTATTGAGTTGCGATTTTGAAAGATGTGGTGAAGGTACTGTTGACTCTGCATAAGTCAAATCTGTTGGGACGGCCAGAAAAAGTCTGACACATGCAGAATTCAACTTAGACAGTATAAATAATACATGTTTTGCATAGTTTGGGTCAAAGATTAGAAGTTATTCAACTTAGGGAAAATCTTGTTCTAGGGTGTAGTCGGTTTGTTGAGGATCCGTCTAGAAATGTAACCATAAAACAAAGTGTGAAGCAACATTCTTGATTTGCGATTTTTGAAAGATGTAGTGAAGGATGTTGCAAGTACAGTAAACTCTGCAGAAGTCGGAATCTGTTGGGACTGCAAGAAAAAGTCTGATTTATGCACAATTCAATAACGATCATCGCTAAGACAGTTACTAGAAGCTGGTGATCAAGAGGACACAATCACATAATTTCATGCTAATATTTTTGCGAAGTTTTGGCAAAGGATAATGCAGTAGATATAGTTCCCACGGTCATGGAAAAATACATTCTTCTGGAAACTCGTGGAAAGACCCAGAGAAATATATACATTTTGAGGACCCAATAACTATACATCTTGTACTACTTGAACCAAAACAAATTCCACAACACTCACAAGCTGAGTTGCAATATTACCAAACTAATGAGTCATAGAGTATTGTTTTTGTTTAGACACCCTGTATATGTTTACCTTGAAGACAACTTCTGAGATGCACCTAGGGCATCTGATATAAAAGCGATAGATGCGCAGTCCCAGGTAGTTCTCATTGTGGACATTCTCTGTCTGCAGTATTATATCACACTGCAGTTTCATATATCATACCAATATGTCATAGTGTATTGTTTTTGTTTAGACACCCTGTATATGCTTACCTTGAAGACAACTTCTGAGATGCACCTAGGGCATCTGATATAGAAGCGATAGATGCGCAGTCCCAGGTAGTTCTCATTGTGGACATTCTCTGTCTTGGCGTTGAACTTCTTCCCCTTGTAGATGTACTCGTTGCACACCTTGCATCTGAAAACAGAAATTAAAAATTAATTAAAAATCACAGTTTACACTTGTCAGACTTGACACTCCTGGCGCTCCTGATTATTACCCTGGCTTTAGCACGGCTGCCATTACGGCGCTCTAGCATTTCAAGGAATTAATTCCTGCCAGGTACCCGTTTACATCACCTGGGTTGAGTGTGGCAAATGTAGATCAATGTCTTGCCAAAGGACATTAGTGCCGCCGAGGGACTCGAACCGCGGACCTTGTGATCGACAGTCCGGTGACATATCCACTCGACCACAACACCTCTAGATCTATATACCATTCCAGACATCTAAGTGTTGACAGATTTTTAAAAGCCTGTCTTATGTCTTATTTTCAAGGAAAAACATTTGGGAAAATTCAAAAATGGTTGGGACAATTTACTGTTATTCACTGTTCGAGGGTGTTGCACAGTGACACCTTCAAAGAAAACCATAAATATCTTTGTGGTTTGAGAATTTTCTCAGGATATTTTGCTTGTTAAGAGGGTAAGTACAGTAGAAGTAATATATATACGTAACATTTCATACAATTTTTTTTAAAATCAACCTTCAACAATGTTACCGAGTCACTTTAAAACATGCGAGCCACCATTTTGGATTATAATGAAAATGGGAAAAAATGTGTGCCTACATTATTATCCAAAATGTTGGCTCGCTTGTTTTTTCTCTCCCCTTAGACTAATATTATTAATTTAAAAGTCATGAAAAGGCACTTAATATCAACGAATATGGTCTACAACTCCAAATGACAAAATAATCCCAGCTAGGCATGTTTTTTTATTAAATTTTTAAAGATATCCAATTTGCAATTCAGTGCTAAACATGACTCGATAGCCCAAAAGAGCTCTAACATTTTAGTTTTTTTGTTGTTGATCACTATTCATTGATCAAGGATAGACATTTATCATCCGACTTCACCTGATCGGCCAGCGATCGGCCCCAAAACCGATTATGGGTTACATGTTTAACCTGTTGACTACTGAATTTGATAGGTCCCATAGGCTTAACACAGGGACCACCAGGTTCCCGTAAGCAAAGGGTTAATACTCACTGCATGTTGAAAGGTGCCATGATACGGACGGTGTATTGCCTCTCCTTGGCTAGCTTGAGTTTAGGGATCTTAGCAGGATCAAACTCTGGTGGGTAGTATTTCTGAAAGAAAGAAATAAAAAAGATCTCATTTAATTTCAAAGATATCCAATTTGCAATTTAGTGCTAAACATCACTTGAAAGTTGAAGTGCATGAACATGGCTTCTAATTAGTGCTGTGGTCAAACGTTTAACCGTCCGGTATCCGACAGTCCATGGCACTATCCGTTTTCTATTGGACGGTTTCGTTTTTCTGTTTTTTGTATTAGACCTCCTATTTTGTTTTTTGTTTTTTTAATTAATTAGAGTAAAGGAGCCGGTTTTCGGCCACTTAAGACAAAAAATTCTATTTTTTGGACTCTTTACTTCCTATTTATTATCATTTCTTGTTCAAATCATGAAGGAAATATTATTATTTTTAAACAAAACAAGAAAGGAATTGCCACACAGTCTATAAGGGCATACAGGGCTAGAATTCATCTGTAACTTTGTTAGACCTAGGCCTACTGCGCGACCGAAAACACCAAGACAATTTTCTCACATAGATCTAGACTAGATCTAGGCAACACACAGTCACACAACCATTCAACAACGTACGTACGCGCATACGGCATTAGTAAACAACGAAAGGGAGACATGGTTATGATGATTTCATTGAAAGATTCACAGTATCTTAACATTGAAATGACTCTCAGATATTGAATATGTTTTCATGCAGGATCTACTTACATTTAAAACTTTTCTCTCAGACATCTTTGGGAATTTTCTCTCCTTTCTCTAGACAAAGATTAGTGATCTTGCTTGGTGGATCGTGGATAAACGTATAGGCTACATACAATGAATGGTAGCTTCAAATCGAAAATATCGAAGCTGTTTTAGTTTGATTGGATGTCATGATTTTACTTCTTCAAATAAAATCTTCTGATACACTAATACATATTTTACTAACATATATTCAAATTTATGGATGTTTTTTTCCTTGGAACCTAGTGACGAGCTAATACTTGGAATCCAGTCTGCATGCATTCCTTGTTACTATGTCGGGCAAGCAAGCCCCGGGCAAGTTTTCAGGATTGTCAAGAACAAACTTTGTTTAAAAAGTGTTATAAAATCGGTCTTTTAACCCAAGACGAAAATCCAATTGAAACCAATTGAACACCAATTGAAATTTCAATTGGTTTCAATTGGTTTCAATTGGTCTCAATAGGTTTTAACAGGTTTCAATGGGACCTCAGATGTTTTCAATTGGTCCAGATTGGCCCCATTGGACAAATTGGCCCCATTGGCCTAGGCCCCATTAGACTTTAATGGGTCCCCAATTGGTTTCAATTGGTCCGGATTGGCCCCATTGGACAAATTGGCCCCATTGGCCCCATTGGCCTAGGCCCCATTAGACTTTAATGGGTCCCCAATTGGTTTCAATTGGTCCGGATTGGCCCCATTGGACCCATTGGCCCCATTAGACTTTAATGGGTCCCCAATTGGTTTCAATTGGACCAATTGGCCTAATTTGGACTTCAATTGGTCCCATTGAAACCAATTGGCCAATTGAAACCAACAAATCTAGGCATCTCATGAATATTCATTATCACTTTACACGTGTCACAGAAAAATAAATTTATCATGATTTGTTAAGCAAATTATGACAATGCACATCAATTTTGTGATTTCTTTATTCCTTCAGCAATTATTAACCAATAGATTATTTTGTCTGATCATGTTACAATTACATTCACGTTTTAGCAATAGATATATTGATTTATATATTGATTATATAATTACTAACCAAGAAACAATATACATATTTAGTATATACATTTGTACGAGCCAATGTCACTGTATGAAACTCTTGAATTCACTTCAAATGATCTTTGTGATGAAGTTAATGCAAATGAGATTGGAATATACCTAATTGGTGGACAGTTGCCAATATCGATTATGAAGTATCAATAATTTATCACTGGTTCTTCTAACTGGATCGATTTACCAATTGAATCCCCATTGAATCCCAATTCAATACCAATTGGCAATTTGGAGTAAATGGAAAGTGAAACAATGGGTACCCATTGAAACCAATTGGCAATTGGTCCCCAATTTGGAGTAAATGGAAAGTGAAACAATGGGTACCCATTGAAACCAATTGGCAATTGGTCCCCATTGGTTTCAATGGGGACCAATTGGTTTCAATGGGTACCCATTGTTTCACTTTCCATTTACTCCAAATTGGATTCAATGGGGACATTCAATGGGGATTCAATTGGATTTTCGTCTTGGGAAGTGGCGGCAATCAACTATTAACTGATTAGAACTGTCACTTTATGAGATCATCATGAATTGAATTTTGCAGAAATTTATTCATTTATATATGTATGAATTCGCTAATAGGCTACATCTTGAAGAGGGTAAATAAAACAAAAACAATTCATAAATACACTTAGTTAAAAAGAAAGAAAAAGTGGACACTCTTTTGTGTAGAGAATCGTTCATATATACCGTGAATTAATAAAGCCCTATATCAAATAAAAGAAAAATCAATTGTCTACCAACATCGATTAGGATCAAGTTTTTAACCTTCACAGTAGGCACATTCATTTGATCCTTTAAGCTCTAATTAAGAAAATTGCAAAATTATATAGCAAGTAGCCATTCAAATGTTATGCTACGTTTACACTATGTTCCCGGCGTCCACGGCAACCACGTTTCAGGCCACCGTGGACGAAACGGGATTGACGTGACGCAACGCGGGGGACCGTATGGGCAAACGTGACAGGCCGTGATTGCCGTGGATACCGTGTCACATAACGAAAACTGGCGATCATCCGCGATGCGCAAGATTCACAGAGCATTATACACACGCTACAACACGGGAAACCGGTTGATATTACGTGTAATGACTGTAATCTTTTGCTTATAGCGCCTTTGTTTCTGAGCGTTACCGAAAATGGCAAGGCAATTATTGGACTTCATTTATCTAGCTTTCTAAAAATATAAATTTTGTCAAAATTTGTTTGATATCCAGTGATCATTTTTTCTTGAAAGTTGGTAGTGTAAAGAACTTTGTCTATTGGAAAGTGCCGGAAATCCACTCTTTTTGACCCATTTTCCCCGACACCGTACCCTTTCTTCTTCGCTCGCAAAAAAACAAGGGGTCGTTTCACAAAAAGGCAAGCTGGTTTCGGTAGTTTAATAAATTACCTACACAGAAATGTAAACTGAATTTTGATTGGTCAAAAATCCAGTGATCATTATTCCTCAACTACTTTAGCTCAAATCACAAGAAGGTTCTCAAAAATCTGGTATCCTACGTCATTTTAGGTCACGTGACATATACACGAAGCATACCCTTCCGCTGTTTTCAAACTCTGCGACACTGTCTATCTGCTGGAAATGCTGCTCTACGTCAAGGATTATGGAGTTGGAAATCATATTTGAATCTGTGTAGATGAATATTTGTAATGTGTTATCTTTTGTCTCAACGCTTAATATGTTTTAAAGGACAAAAAATCTCGGACTCAAGCTAAATATTAGCTTTTTGGAGTGATTGCATTCTGCTTTTTTCGTCTGATTCGAGCATCGGCACCAATTTGAGCGATTCCACTTTACTGCAGGTAAGCACGGGTTCATTCAGCAGACGACCGGGGAGCGCGGGGAACGGGGGAATGTGCAGTACAGTGTGTGGGTTACATGTGCACTGTAATATACCATGCCAATGGCAGCAATGCTATTTAATACTTACTTATGTTATAATGTATAATCTAGTATGCCTAAATAGGCTAATGATTATGATTTTATAATAACTAGTCTATGAAATAGAATATATTTCTACCTCTAGACTAAAGTTAGAGACTAAGTCTAAATTGTTGAATGTTGCCTGATCTTGTTGCCAATTGCCATGTTGTGTTGACTGTTGTTAATATCAATTTTGCAGTTGTTTAGCTTGGCCTCTTACTTCTAGAGGAATCTTGGTGCTAGATCTAATTCACTTTTGTATGCATACCCTACACTCCACCCTCTAACCCTGTCGGCGGTCGCCGCCATAAACCCTATCAGTATCAGTTTACGTCCCTGTAAAGGATGTAACCCTTTTCGTGTGGAATGGTCAATGGAAACTAAATTTATTTATCACCAAATTTTTTACAACCAAAGACGATTGATATCTAATTATTGTCTCTATACTTCGTACTACAGGTAAACTACACTTTATGGCTGACCGCTCAAGGAGGAATGTGCAGAGAGTGGATTACAAGCAACTCTCGGAGGGCCCATCTGTGACGTCCAAAACAACAAAATTGCAGTGCCAGTGGGTCAACCAAGGAGCTTTTTCCTCTGGAAATCATAGAAACAAAAATAGAGGACGATACAACTTTTGCCCTAGTGCATTACATCGGATGGGCCAAACGATACGACGAGTGGAGGCCCCTTAGTGACATAATAAGCGTGCCAAAAGAATTTGTTCAATCAACCCCTGCGGCAACATCAGCCTTTTACCTGCAGCTCGCTGTGAACATTAAGGAAAACCTCTCAATTGCGAGAAAAACAGACAGCTTGATCGAGCTTCGTTTGCCAATCGTGCGTGAAGCTTTTGCTCCACTTCAGAAATGTAGTACATGTATTCCTGGTAAAGGAGGTAATTATTCTGTGAAGTCTCTTCACGACCTGGATGTATTGCTGGGGGAACGGTGGTTTTATAGAGTTATCAACAAAAACCGAGACTTCGCTTTTGTTGTAGATGGCAGCCTAAATTTTCGGGTGATTGAACGAAGACCACTTATTGAATACACCTCTGATCAGGCTTGTGTACCCACATATGTCCATCGTGGTTTTCTTGTTTTGCTGAAATGCCTTAGTTTTGCCTTAATCTTATTTTGCTGCCACATAACCCTTCTAATCCAATGTCTGTATGTGTTTTATATGTATTTACATGTAGTGTGAAGTGTAGTCAAAGCATTAAGTCAAGATTTTAAGAAATTGTATGTATCCATACATGAAGGTTGTACTGTATGTTTATGAATCGGACAATTGAGGTCACGTTGTGGATGCTTTGTCATAAACATACTGTAATTTGTATTGTATAATAGAATCAAATAGTGACTATGGCAATTATGCAACTGCCATGAGTCTTTGCCAGTTCCTTATTGGTCATGATTTACATGTTCAATATTATATAAACATATAAATATACATGTACTGTAAGTCAACTCCCATTATAACAAGGTTTTTGATACCAAGCCGATTGCCTGATTACGTTTAAATCTTGTTATACTGAATATCCGTGCCCGTTATAACGGCCGTCAACTGTAGCTTTAGATAAGCAATGTACATATGTTCAACAGGTTTAACGTTTATCAAGAAATGTGTTATGTTTGATAAGTTTATAGGGATTGATATCGTTGAACCGATACCGAGACCGAGATGATCGGGATCGTGATCGAGAGACTAGAAAATGGACTGTTGTCTGTAATATTCTGATTGTTGTTTCTAGGCCGTTGTCGCCTTATTAAAGGTGTTTTAACCCAATTCCTGTCTGAGATCTAATCCTTCCTGTCTGTACCTAGTGAATCCCCTTATACTGGCGTAATCGGCAGGATTTCTTTGTGCTATGGCCTTTTGGAAATCTAAGGATTGGGTGAGAAATTGACACGGTCGGTTCATGCAGTGTGTGACTGTTGTTGCCCCACTTGTTGTCTAATATGTCTATGTCTATGCTGGTACTTGTCAAAAGCCTTTAATTTCAGCAACTAAACGAGGATATTGTGGTGTGGTGTCTCTCATAGTGGTCATGATTGATTAGTGCATAGTGCGTTGTGTAGGCCTAGTACTTGTTGTAGTAGTAGTAGATCTAGGGTCTAGTCTAGATCTAGACTCTACAGATAGACTAATCAAGGTTAAGGTAGCTATTAAACAAGTAACAAAAAAGTTAGAGGTCTAGTCTAGAGTCTAGTGAAGTAACATTAAAAATAAAATAAAAAATAAATAAATACATAGGGTCTAGACTAAATAAATAAAAGTTGATTAAAATAGTAGATCTAGTAGTCTAGACCATCTCACTAACCATACACCATACACTAAAACACACATGTTCAATAGGTCACTAAATTAAATTTAAACTAGATCTAGATCTAGTCTAGTTCAGTGCTCAATGAAAGATAAAATTAACCATGACAGACCGATCAGCATATCTCGGCAGATTTACAGCTGAGCACATAGCACACTTGTGTGAATTGAATCATATTGATACCAATGCTGTAAAGACCAAGCAAGAGCGGATCTCATGTCTATGTGATTTGCCTAAGCTGGTAGAGGATGAAAAAAAAAAATACAGGTGTGGGTGTGGATGACCTTTTGCGGGTCATGAAGCACCTTGAAGATTCCCATCATCATGAGACTGAGAAATTATGCAAATCCTTACTGTCTGCTGCAATCGGTAGCTCTACACAAACTGGGCCTCCGTTAAAGGGATTACATCAGCTAAGTAGCGATGATGATGTGGTGTGCTACCTTAGCACTTTTGAGCGACTAGCCCTGGCAGCAAACAAGCCAAAGAGTGAATGGCCTCGGCTGTTAGAACCATATCTGACCGGAAGAGCTCAGCAGGCATTCCACGCCCTGAGTGCCAGAGAACAGAATGACTACGACAATGTTGTCCTGGCCATCAAAAGAAGGTACCACCTCACTCCGGAGGCATACCGAATAAAGTTCAAAAAAGAACATAAGAAGACCAATGAAAGTTATGAAGAATTCGCTAGTTATTTACAAGACTATTTTTTGAAGTGGGTGGAAATACCCCAGGAGGCAATAGAGATGCCTGAAGTCTCTAAGGGGCTCAATCTGATCATGATAGACCAGTTCTTAGAGAGAGTACCCGATGAAGTGTTGAGGTTGAAACTGAGGGAGCTACAAGCCACATCCCTCATGGTAGTTGCGCGCAAGGCGGACGAGTTAATGATCCAGAGAGGGGCGAATTATGCTGGTAACGCGACCTCAGGGAGTGATCCCTCCACTCCACGACGGACAGGTGCAAGCAGTAACCCCCCTGGACGTAGATCCTTTAATGCTGCTTGCTACCGGTGTGGCCAGCTCGGGCACAGAATTGCCAACTGTCCGGTACCTCCGGGGGCCACGGGGTCGGGTTTCCAGGGTGGACCTCCACAAGGCTTTGCTCGAGAACCGTCGCCAAGGTGCAATTTCATTGCAAAGGATAGGGGTGATGCTACAATTGCAGATGTTGTTGTTCAGGGTCTAGATGGCAGAGTGGTGAAGACCCGAGCCCTGCTGGACTCGGGGTCAGAGGTTTCCCTGGTCACCTTTGAATTGTGTAAGGAGTTAGGGGTAGAGGTTACTCATGAAACTGAAGGGGTGTTAGGCATGATCAATGAAACTGCCTTAGTGCCTGATGGTTTAGCATCCCTGCAAGTGGGTCTAGGAGGCAGCACTGCGACTGAGGTCTTTCATGTGGTTGGTAGGCTCCCAGTACCTGTCCTCCTTGGTGCTGACTTTGCCGAAAAGGTGAAACTTATCATAGATTTTGGCAGTCGTAGTTATAGCACAAGTAGTAATGGGGCCAATGAGCGGCCAGTTAAGTTCTCGTTGAATGGAGGGCAGGAGATGTCACATGTTGGAGAAGAAGTCGATACTCATCTCCACGCTGAGGATGAGATGAAGAAACTTGATCTAACTGAAACAGATAGACTGAAATTAGATCAGGTGTTTCAAGACTTCCCAACTGTGTTTAGTGAGGTACCTGGTCATACGAACATGGCTATTCATAGAATTGATGTAGGAGGGGCTTCCCCCATCCGCTCTCACCCGTACAAGGTGAGTCCTGAGAAAAGACAAGCTCTTGATGAAGAGTTGGATAAGCTTCTGGACATGGGGAAGATTGAGCCTTCAGATTCACCTTGGGCCGCTCCTGTAGTGATGGTTCCTAAGAAGAACGGGAAGTACAGGATGTGTGTCGATTACCGGAAATTGAATACAGTGACAAAGATTGATGCCTTCCCCATGCCTACAGTGGATGACATTTTGAGCTCTCTGCATGGTGCCTCGGTTTTCTCATCATTAGATCTGCGCAGTGGATACTGGCAGATGGGCGTTGCAGGTGAGGATGAGGAGAAGACTGCTTTTGTTTGTCATAGGGGTCTATTCCACTTCAAGGTCCTTCCTTTCGGTGTGGTGAATGGTCCTGCCAGTTTCCAACGGTTGATGTCCAAGGTGCTTGATGGCCTGATAGGGCGAAATTGCTATGTCTACTTGGACGACATTGTGTGTTTCTCTCCGGATGTTGAACAGCACATCTCTGATCTTCAGGAGATCTTTTGTTGCTTAAGACAAGCGGGTCTGACCGTAAATACTGAGAAATGTCAGTTTGCCTGCCAAGAAATGAAATATCTTGGGCATGTTGTCTGCTCAAATGGACTCAAGATGGACCCCGAGAAGGTGTCTACCATTGTTAACTATCCCCAACCTAGGTCGATCAAGGAATTAGAGAGGTTCCTTGGGATGGCCGGATGGTATCAGAAATTCATTCCTAGCTTCTCAGATGTTGCTGCACCCCTTCATGGATTGAAGAAGAAAGGTGTTCCCTGGAATTGGACTGCTGACTGCACTCGTGCTTTTCAGGCCTTGAAGGAGAGCCTCCTCACTGAGCCAATATTAGGCTACCCTGATGAAGAATCCAGGTTTGCCGTACACACAGATGCCAGCAATGTTGGGGTCGGTGCAGTCCTGATCCAGCAGCAACCGTCTGGGACGAGAACTATCGCCTATGCAAGTCGGTCTTTGTCTGCTGCAGAAAGGAATTATAGTACTACTGAGAAGGAGTGTTTGGCTGTAGTATGGGCCCTAGAGAAATGGCGGCCATATCTAGAAGGTAGAGAGTGTCGTGTTATAACGGACCACCAGGCACTTTGCTGGTTATTTCGGAAGAAGAAGCAAAATGGGCGACTTGCACGTTGGATTCTGAGGCTTCAGGATTTTCGGTTTCAGGTGATATATAGGCCTGGAAAGCAGCATCATGTCCCGGACGCACTATCTAGGATTCCTGAGAAAGGTGTTGCCCCTTTGGTGGGAGTTGTAAGCAGGGTTTTGTCGAATCAAGTCTGTGGCGGACATGAAAAGGACTTATGTGCGGCCAGTGATTGCATTTCCCCAGATGATGAGTCGGTTGGTTGGGTACAATGTGATGATTGTGATAAGTGGTATCACCAGGTTTGTGTCCATATTGGTTCTCAAGAGGCGGAGGATGTAGACAAATACTCTTGCCCATCTTGTGTTGGCAAGTCAGAGGCCACGGATGAAGTCGTTCTTCCTTTGGATTTGACAAAGGATTCTGTCCTGAGGGCCCAACGGAGAGACCCAGATCTTTTGCCAGTCATTCAGATCCTTGAAAAGCAAAAGAATGGTGGTGGGGAGGATCAAGGTCCTGTTCAGAAGATTTCAGATTTCAGTTTGAAGGAGATGGTGTTGTATAAGAATGAATGTGTAGTTATCCCGAAGGTGCTCCAGAATGCAGTGTTAGTTGAGTGTCATTGCAAGCCAATAGCTGGGCATCTTGGGAGAAAGAAGACACTTCAAAGGTTGAAGTCAATGGGTCTCTGGTGGAGTGGTATGTCGCAGTCTGTAAGAAGCTTTATTCGCAGTTGTAAGGTTTGTCTTCAAACAAAGCCTTCTTACCAGAGACGTCAAGGAAAGATGCTGTCTAGTACCTCCTTGAGGCCTTGGGAAAAGGTTGGTGTAGATCTCATGGGGCCTTTACCAAAGTCATATGCTGGGCATGAGTATATTCTGGTGGCTGTCGACCATTTCTCAAAGTTTGTGGAGATTCTGCCTTTGAAGTCAGCTACCAGCCAGTCGGTTGCAACCACTCTAGTGAGGGAGCTGTTCTGCAGATATGGACCTCCAGGAGCCCTGCTCTCGGACAATGGCCCCCAATTCAGAGGGAAGGTTCTGCGAGCTGTCTGCACAGACTGGGGGATAGAGCAGATCTTTATCACGCCATATCACCCCCAAACGAACTGGGTCGAAAGGGTGAATCGTAACATCAAGGCCATGCTTCAAGCTTACACCGGATCTGATCATCGACAGTGGGATGTTCATCTCGCTGAACTCGCGTTTGCCCTGAACAGCAGTAGTCATGACACACTTGGTGTAGAACCATCAGTAGTTATGTTTGGACGGCGCTTGGCTTCTCCCTTGACTAACCGCCTGCAGACTGAGGGAAACAAAGACATTCCTACGCAAGAAGAAATCGCACACAATCGTCAACGCGCTGTTAGTAGCTCCAAACAATATTACGACCAGAGCCGTGATGAGTGCCGCATCACTGAAGGAAGCCAAGTCATGGTGAAGACTAAACCTCTGTCAAATGCGAAAAAGAACTTCTCAGCTAAGCTAGCACCACGATGGACTGGGCCGTTTGTTGTGCAGAAAAAACTAACCCCAGTGAATTTCCTTGTGGTGAACGCTGCCAACAAGAAGGTGACTCGCATCGTTCATGTGGACCAATTGAAAGGGTGCTAATTACTTCGAACATAGACTTCGCATGTTACCAACACTGTTAAAAAATTGTCGCTTTTTGTGACATATTGGATCAGGACTGGTTGAAAGTTCGCGACCCGCGATTACATTGACTTACCTCTATAGCCGAGTAAGATTGCAGTTTGGTCGAGAGCGGGACTGTCACATTCGGGCTATGAATCGCGATGGAAACGAAATGGACGCTAAGTTTTAATTGATCTGGACTCTTAATATAGATTCTAACAGACTCTTATTTCAACTGATGTTGTATGTTAATGTCAACCATTTATATTGGTGCATACCCATGTGCTTTATTTCTGGCTCATGCAGAATTATGCACTCTTCAGAAGTGTTTGATGACTAATATTAACATGTCGGATCCTTATCTTTACAGTTAAAGGATAAATACAACCGGTTGGGAATTGTTGAAAATTGGAACTGTATATAAACTTGTGATTCCCTGTGAATTTTCTGTCATTGCATCTAGTGTTTTACTAAGAGTTATACATGTACACTGAATTTTTGTGCACATGAAATTGTTATACAGTATATACACAGAATTTGTGTTCCAAAAGATAAACGAAACAGAAGAACTACCAATTGAGTGTAGTTTATAATTTACACATATACAGCTGTTAGTTTCGCTAACATCCTACATGTATACTTTGGTAAACACTATATCTGACCCGAAATCGGGTATAACAATGTGTATATATATTGTTATATATATTTAAATGTTTTTTGCCGGACCTACTGACCGGATTTACATTAATAGAGGATATGAAGTATGTTTAGTTGACATACATCCTACACTGTAGCCATGTAGGTAGGGCTAAATTACAAATTTGTCTACGAGTTATTTCTTTTAGAAAGAAATCAGACAAAAGAGCACTCAGCTGTGCTGGTGCGGTGTTACTTATTTTGATTTTTTTAAAAGGTATTCATGGATATGCTTGAACAGGTTAAGACGATAATCTGTATTGGAAGTTTTTTCTTGTTGGTGTTTGACATTATGCACTTTGCATCTCTGTTTTGCGGGGAAAAGCTATCCTTTTGGGGTGCGGTGTTCGTTATTCATACAGTGTACATTTTTGGGTACTGATGGTATCTTGCGCAGACAAGCGAACTGAATATATAGATTTATCCTGAACTCAACATAAAAACAGTCGATAGCGATCACAGCATATTAAGAGAACTGGTGGTCGTATGTTTTGTCTGTACGCGCGCTTGGTTGCGATATTGTTGCTTCACGTGTATATGTCTCGGGCGAGATTTGGCTTGTTTTATGAGCAGTTTGGAAATGTTAAAAATAATATTTAAAAAAAAAACCCGTAGGGTATTTTTGGTGGGGGAGAGTATAGGGATTGATATCGTTGAACCGATACCGAGACCGAGATGATCGGGATCGTGATCGAGAGACTAGAAAATGGACTGTTGTCTGTAATATTCTGATTGTTGTTTCTAGGCCGTTGTCGCCTTATTAAAGGTGTTTTAACCCAATTCCTGTCTGAGATCTAATCCTTCCTGTCTGTACCTAGTGAATCCCCTTATAAGTTGGATAAAATAAATCTTCTGAAAAGGAATATTATTTTTTCTTTGCACTTATTCTTGTTTATACATGCACGTAACTTATTTGACTGAAAGGGAGAAAGCTATACAATATCAAAATACAAACAAAAATAGTTTACTGAATTGAGTGAAACATGTTTTGGATTTCAAATGGACAATTCACATACACCTGTGTAAATAGATAAGGAGAGAAAGGAAAGGACTAGGCCTACAAGTATTTGTAAGAAATATTTGTGAGAAAAGTGAGAAATGCATAGAGAGATATATTGAGAGGAGAGAGAGGGATACACTGTAGAGAGAGTGACAGAGAGTGAATGAGAGGAGAGAAAGAATGAGAGGGATAGAGAGAGAGAGGAGAGAGGATAGAGAGAGAGAGAGGGGGGATAGATGTATAGGGAGAGAGAGAGATAAAGTGGGAAATGGAGAGAGAGAGAGAGAGAGAGAGAGGGGGGAAGAGAGTAAATCGAGTACGCATACATTTAGCACATTGATTGCTCCTTTTCACCCCCCTTGGTATAAAACCCCCCCCTGTTGACACAATGGAACCGTCCGACCGCTGGTATCTGTCATTCTTGCTCAGCTGTGGACCGTCACGCGATCCGCACAGGCATACACGCAAGCATACACAGAAAAGGGTCTTTTGATCAAAATAGCCTGAAAGTGTTTGCTATGGATTTTTAAACTGTCAAAAAAATTGCCACGGCAGTCACGGTGCGGATGAGAAACCTAGTAGGCCGTAATAAACCGGGGTGAACGTAACAAAACGTGACAGTCCGTAATAGGCCGTAACAAAACTTGGGGGTGGTCCGTAGTGGGACGGTTTAAGCGCCCGGCACGCTACGGCGCGTTGCGTTCTACTACGGTCTGACACAACGCGAGGTCTCAGGATACCATGATTGCTATTGCTTGGGAGACCTTCTTTTTATACCGCCGGCACAAACGTGCTCCAAAGCTGCCCTGCGTCCACGTTTCATCCGTACAAAGCCTTGACGAAACGTGAAAAACGTGTCAGACCTTGATCAGAACGTGAGAAACGTGAGGGACCCCATCAGAACGTGACGGACCGGGAGGGAACGTTCTGGCATCCGTGGGAGAACGCGGGCCGAACCGTAGTGCGCCTTGGAGCCTCCGGGACTCAGCATCCCCTTACCCCCACGGCCCGTCACGGATACCGTGGTAGACCGTGAGAAAACTTGGCAAGACGTAACAAAACTTGAATCCAGAGATAAAATTGGTCTGAATCCCACGGCGCACTACGTTTCGGGCAAACGGGGCTGCCGTGGCCGCCGGGAACATAGTGTAAACGTAGCATAAACGAACATGTTCATACCGTAACCGTAAGACATTCTTGTTCGACATAAAAAGAAAGAATGAGAAACAATAAAGAGGACTGAGCTTTGGATGTAAACTATTTGTCCGTCAGGACTGCATGGTTTAAAAAACACGGCCAAAATGCCTCTCCTTTTACCTCAAGATCGTGGATCGTGGATCGTGGACGAACTTCAGGATAGCTACAAATTTTGAATGCCCAGATAGCCCATTTTATGCAATATGTTCTTTCAGAGACTTGTTTATTGTTAAATGCAGCTTGACTGCTATGATTCCAATTGCATATTCTCTTAAAGAGGATTACTTTATCTTTAATTTGATATATAATTAGATAAGTTTGCAGCCGCGTCCGGAAAAGGCGTCGAAAGGGTGTCTTTTTTTAAAAGCTATACGGCGACGTCGACGTAAAGGGGATGTTTTTAAGCGCTAATCGCACAAAAACCCCAAAATAAAGAGTACAATTTAAAGGTACTATGTCCCTTTTGCAGCCAGCCTCAAATTCTGTAGAACTTTGCAGGAATTATGAATATGTCATGTATATGTCCTATCTGTGAAATGTAAATGTTAGCAGTGTCCTAATATTCAAATTATGCAAGGAAACCTGTTTACTTGCTAGACTTCACTGTCAGACACTATTGAATGACTGACTGGCTTTTTTTCTTGTTTGATAATAACATGCATAAAATGAGCTGTGAAGGGTATACATGAGCATTTGTCTACATCAATAACCCACTTCTTGTAATGACCAAAATTAAACTGATTGAATCTTTGCGCAGCATAAAACGTATGAAATGGTCTGAAAATCAAGACTATTAATTATTGGCTCTATAGCTCCTAAGTCGATTTGACAACTAATAGTCGTTATTTTCCCACTTGAAGACATTTTCAAGCCCCACTTTTTTTAGGGAAGTTTTTTGGGCCTACAAATGGGACATATAGTACCTTTAAGGTTCAAAGGTTTCGAAGTTTTCTTACATACACGATCAGTGGCGTACGCAGGAGTTTTTCAAGGGGGGGGGGTTAACATTTTGAAATCAGGCCAAAAATTTCGTAACGACTCAGCCAGCTACTGAATAAGCAGAGGGGGGGGGGGGGGGGGGGGGGGGTAAGAGGAAATTTATTTGTTTTGGTCCCGAAATTTGAAAATTTGACCGAACGACATTCCGTTCCGTTGGGGGGGGGGGGGTAAGGTCATCTTTTTTCCATTATCAGATAATGATTAAAGTTAGGTTGAATAACAAAAATGGTCTAGGTAGGTCTATTATTTTGCAACCCATTGATGATGTTTCGAAGTTAAATCGATGTATTCCGATATTGGTTTTGATTTAAAGGCACACTGTCCTACTTGTAGCTACTTGCTCCCTCTATATAGAAAACTTCCCAAATCGGTGCCTGTTGGTCCCCCATGATCCTCTTTTTCTTATGTTAAATGAGAGCTGAGTTAATGAGATAGCCACCTGTCACACTGACCTCGCTGGCTCGCTGTGTGGTCTAATCTCTTCTAGCTGCAGTAGTAACGCCTACCTTTAATAGAACTTCTACGTTCATTGGGGATGTATATTTCCATTCTAAATTATGTGAAGTTGAGAGAGTGCACGTGAAGAGAGAGGGAGGAAGTGTGTGTGTATGTGTATGTGTGTGTTATAGAGAGAGAGAGAGAGGGGAGAGAAAGATAGAGAAAGAGAGAGAGAGAGAGAGAGAGAGAGAGAGAGAGAGAGAAAATGAGATTTTAAACAAAATCGCTACCCCGCGGGGTACCGGGTCTGCACCGAATTAGATATAGAAATCCCCTACTATCGCAAGCTATGTGTAATAGCTGCATGCGTAATAAGTGTATACATCAGTGGTGGGTCCGGGGGTGGGGGGGGGGGGGGGGAGTGGTGGTCTTTGTGCTTCAAAAATTGATTGATGGTTACTGTCATTTATTGTTATTTTCACCCATAGACTCCCCCAGTTTATCTTTAAACATATCTTTAAACACTCTCTTTGCCCTAAAAAAGCTTCTTGGGTATTCAACATTTTCAATGTTGTCCAACAAGTAAATACCAGAAGTTAGCACAAATGCTAGTCGAGCCTAGTTCCATATTTTAGCAAGATTTATTTTAAATTTGTTAATATACATTAATGTAAACTTGTTTGTTTTGTATTTACAGTATACAAAACTAATAATACAGTATCATGTTACTTTTGTACATATATAAAATAAACCAACAAAAAAAGTTTAAGAGCTATAGCATTATAATGAAAGATTAAAAAAAAAAATTCACAATCATCACTATGTTCATGAAATGAAAAGGATGTATTCATAAAAATAAAATCATACAGATGTGCGTATATATGCAAACATCCTGTAAAATTTAAGGGCAACTGTAATCGTTAACAAGCAAGTGTATACATAGATAAACGGAAGACAAGTAAAATAATAGGAAATAGATGGAATTTTGACTGCGCGCAGTCAAAAATGATGCCTCCGCAGGCGCGGATCTACGGGGGGGGGGGGGGTTTAGGGGGTTTAAACCCCCCCCCCCCCCCTTGGGCGGCTCAAAAAAAAAAAAAAAAAAAAAAAAAAAACATGATAACTCTGGATATAACTGTGTATTTAACTGTTACTTGATTTAAAAAGACGTTATCATGCACTGCTTGTTATGGTCTCCATTGTGTTAATAGATGCCAGGAAAACATCACTTACGGGGTTCAAATAAGCACCCCCCAAAAAAATCGGCTCGCCGCTTCGCGGCTCGTGGTCGTCATTATTTTGGTAAAACCCCCCCCTTAGCAAAAAGCTAGATCCGCCCCTGCTCCGCCAAAGAGCAATTTTACAAACCAAAACGGAAGCAATTTTTAAAATTCAAGTTTGATTGTAATCCATCTGTCGGTTTTAATGATAATGCATTCACAAGCTATTTATAGTCATACATAATAAGCCCCATGACCTTTGACCTGATGACCCTAAAATCTTGAGATAACGCGATCACGAGCTATTTTTGTATACATAATGAGCCCTGTGACCCTTGACCTTCGACCCCGAAATTTAATCAGTTCATTGGTTCTGTTAGATACATACATGACCTAAGTTTGGCAGGAATCCATCAATCGGTTCTTGAGATAACGCGATCACAAGCTATTTTTGTATACATAATGAGCCCTGTGACCTTTGACCTTCGACCTCGTGACCCCAAAATCTAATCAGTTCATTGGCTCTGTTAGATACATACATGATTCAAGTTTGGAGGGAATCCATCAATAGGTTCTTGAGATAACGCGATCACGAGAATGGGACATACGGACGTACGTACGTATGTACGGACGGACAGACGGACGGACAACCAGAAAACATAAATCAGTTCATGTATCCACTGGTCACACATGCTTGTACAAAATGTTGGCTTCACTGATGTAGTAGGACATGGGACTGGCTCTATCCCAGTTATTATAGTGCCAGTTTCATCAACTAACGAGCTGAAGACATGGAATTTCGCAAGTTGACCTCTGTGACCCTTGACCTACGTGCTCCAAAATCTCAACAGATCGTCTTCCTATGGTGATACATACTATCATTAAGTTTGAAGTGAAAATTCTCCAGTGGTTCTTGAGATATCGCGATAACGACCTCAATGTATGGAATTTCATAAGTTGACCTCTGTGACCCTTGACATGTGACCTACGTGCTCCAAAATCTAATCAGATTGTCTTCCTATGTTGATACATACATGTACTATCATCATGTTTGGAGTTTAAATCTCCAGTGGTTCTTGAGATGATGATAACAATCTCAATGTATGGAATTTCATAAGTTGACCTCTGTTACCCTTGACCTTTGACCTACGTGCTCCAAAATCTAATCAGATTGTCTTCCTATGGTGATACACACTATCATTAAGTTTGAAGTTTAAATCTCCAGTGGTTCTTGAGATATTATGATATGGTGATACATACTATCATTAAGTTTGAAGTGAAAATTCTCCAGTGGTTCTTGAGATATCGCGATAACGATCTCAATGTATGGAATTTCATAAGTTGACCTCTGTGACCCTTGACCTTTGACCTACGTGCTCCAAAATCTAATCAGATTGTCTTCCTATGGTGATACACACTATCATTAAGTTTGAAGTTTAAATCTCCAGTGGTTCTTGAGATATTATGATAACAATCTCAATGTATGGAATTTCATAAGTTGACCTCTGTGACCCTTGACCTTTGACCTACGTGCTCCAAAATCTAATCAGATCGTCTTCCTATGGTGATACATACTATCCTTAAGTTTGAAGTTTTTACATCTCCAGTGGTTCTTGAGATATCATGATAACAATCTCAATGTATGGAATTTCATAAGTTGACCTCTATGACCCTTGACCTTTGACCTACGTGCTCCAAAATGTAATCAGATTGTTTTCCTATAGTGATACACACTATCACTAAGTTTGAAGTTTAAATCTCCAGTGGTTCTTGAGATATCATGATAACAATCTCAATGTATGGAATTTCATAAGTTGACCTCTGTGACCCTTGACCTTTGACATACGTGCTCCAAAATCTAATCAGATCGTCTTCCTATGGTGATACATACTATCCTTAAGTTTGAAGTTTAAATCTCAAATGGTTCTTGAGATATCGCGCTAACAAACTCAATACAAGGAATTTCATAAGTTGACCTCTGTGACCTGTGACCTTTGACCTACGTACTCCAAAATCTAATCTGATCGTCTTCCTATGGTGATAAATACTATTCCCGAGTCTTAAGTTTAAATCTTAAATGGTTCTTGAGATATTGTGATAACGGTCAAACGGGACGGACGTACGGACGGACAACCCGAAAACATGATGCCTCCGGCACCACCTTCGGCGGCGGAGGCATAAAAAGGGGAAGGGGAGGGGGGGGGGGGGGTTGAGCCCACTCGTCATTTACATAGAAGGTATAGGTGAAAAGATGTCTCTGAAAAGATAACCTCGATGTTTATAATTTAATTTCACCTGGGAGATCATTTCACAGCTTTGTTCCTACAAACGCAATACAAAAACTTCCCTGCGTTTTGATACATTTTGGTTGATAGTGTAAGCCACTATCTTTTCTCCTAGTTGCATATCTGTGCTGTATCATCTGACAATAATACACTGTTTAACGATAACGGTCAAACGGGACGGACGTACGGACGGACAACCCGAAAACATGATGCCTCCGGCACCACCTTCGGTGGCGGAGGCATAAAAAGGGGAAGGGGAGGGGGGGGGGGGGGGGTTGAGCCCACTCGTCATTTACATAGAAGGTATAGGTGAAAAGATGTCTCTGAAAAGATAACCTCGATGTTTATAATTTAATTTCACCTGGGAGATCATTTCACAGCTTTGTTCCTACAAACGCAATACAAAAACTTCCCTGCGTTTTGATACATTTTGGTTGATAGTGTAAGCCACTATCTTTTCTCCTAGTTGCATATCTGTGCTGTATCATCTGACAATAATACACTGTTTACCAAATCAAACATATAATATGTTGATACAAGAAGTTCATGACGTTTAAAAATATTTGATATTTCTAGACTTTGAAAAAGAGGTTTGGAGTCTGTTTTAAGTGGACTGAATGTAATTGCTCTTATTGCCATACAATCCGCACAAATATATTTATATATATATATTTGATATTAAACATCATGAAGTGTAGACTTATGCACGAAATTCTAATCTCAGTATGAATTTGCATGAAATATATATGCAATGGATATTCACCATTATGATGCGCAGACTTACAGGTGTATGCACACAAATCCAATCTCAGTATGATATCATATGAAACACATATGCAATGAATATTCACCATTATGACGTGCAGATTTATACACGAAAATCCAATCTCAGTATGATAGCATATGAAACATGTATGTACATTGGACATTCAGCATTACTTAAGCACACAACAAATGTTAATACAACATCGTGCTATGATTTCATACAAACTTTATATTCAATTGCCATTCACCATTATAATAATGCAGATTTATGCACAAAAATCCTATCTCAGTATAATGGTATCATGTGAAATATATAAACAATGAATATTTACCACTATGATGTCCAGATTAATGCACGAACCTCCAATCTCAGTAAAATATAACATGTAATATATATGCATTGGACATTAACCAATATAATATGCACACTTATGCACAAAAATTCAATCTCGGTATGATATCATATGAAACATGTATACATTTCGCTTCAACATAATTATGGAGCCCTATATGCACAAGTATCCAATCCAGGTATGATATCATATAACATATATATGCATTTGACATTTACCATTATCAAGGGCAAACTTATGCAAACAAAGAATCCAATCTCAGTATGATACCATATGAAAAATGTATGCTTTGGGCATTCACCATTATAATGTGTAGACTTATGCAGTTACACCTTTAAACTGAACAGAGAGATATATATATACTATCATATTAAATACATAAACATTGAACATGAAATCATCGAGTGCAGACAGACTTGTGCACACAAATCCAATAGTACAGTGCATTTATCATGAAAATGTGCCGACACAAAAAATATATTCTAGACAGACATGCGCATTCGACAAGCACCATTCAAATGTGCAGACTTACACACGCAAATCCAATCATGACAGTGACAAACGATATTTTATTACATCTATATACACTGGACTAACAGCAATCAAATGTGTAGGCCCAACAGTGATTTATGAAATCATATTAATACCAGTCAACCTTACGTGCAGATTTATGAACAACAATCTAAAATCAAGAGCCTAAGTAGTGTCCGTACTTTGTTTATGAACTCTCAAAAGTTTGTATTGCCTTTTTTCAAAGTCTTATACATACCGAAATAGGCTTATGCTAATAGTTACTTTTCATCGCTAATAACATGTTTGATTAGTTTCTTGGTTTGTTTCACTAAGCTACTTGGAATGCATGTGTAAGTAAGCAACCAGGGGACCGACTGTTCTAAGTCATCTCCGAGGGACTTGGCATTGTGGATTAATGTCTTATTAAAAGGTGCGAGCGCGTCGACTTGGTTTAAAAAGTAGGATTTCCCGGTAAAGAGACCATTGCTCTAAGCCATTGCATACTACATTCTTCAAAATTGAAGATTTAACTTTAATGACATTTTTTTCATGGTCAAAATTATTTCACCGTGTTTGTGGTCGTTGGACATAATTGCTGAATATTTTGCCGAAAATGACACAAGTATGTGGGGTTATTTTGACCAGCGACGGTGTCATTTGAGGTTGGAAAATGACAAGCTAGTCACATGAACCACAAGGGATCGACCGAAATCTTAGTTATTCTCTACATACAAAGTTCGGAAGAAGACGTTGCTCACAGGCTCAGAGAATGGGGATTGGAAGATTGCATTAGTCCCTTTCAAGGTAGGAAATTCAATTACACATACAACTTTGAAGGTATTTCCACATTATTCGTTAGTTCTAATGACACTGACGTTTAAGTTGATAACAAATTTGCGTATATTAATTGTTGCTGGGTAGCACATACATAGTGGCTTGTCCTACCTAACAACGCGGAATGTATGTGATTCGCATTCTGACTATTTCAATACAATTATTCGTAACAGGTGAATGAATAATTTGTAACGAGGCACTTAACAAAGATTTGTGCATTAAATTTGATTACATTACGAAAAGAATCTACTATAAACAGAAAAAGGGAACAAAGAAAACAAATGGGAGTCACATACAAAATAGGCAATTTGAAAAGAATAATAGTTGTGACCAAATTCAATACATTGGCCGATTTGAAATCTACTTCCACCATTAAATAAGTAAATAAAATAAGTGTGATTATAGTTTTTTAGTTTCCACTTCATGTATTTTATGTACCTATAAAGAAAGGTAATTGGCAATGGTACAAACTGAAACCATTACATTCGAATTTTAACTATTTATTTTTTTACATTTTCCTAGTTCATACTAATTTGCCAAATCTTCGTGCAGGAGGTCGTCAGCCAGACGTTGGTGATTAATCGCAATCAGGGCCTTCTTCAATTTGTCACGTTCTTCTGGCCTTTTAGTCCTGTTCCTCCAATCCCGAAGCATACCAAGTGTTCCCATACATGTAACACTGGGGGATCTTGTGTTTATTTGTATGTAACGTTGTATTTCTGGAGGTTCAAAACCCAATTGCCGGCCTAGACTGTCGATGTCATCATCCTTATATATCCCCTTAGCGATTGTCTTGAGAATGTCGTCAAAATCCCGTTTCCTGGATTCTTCAGTAGGTCTATATTTACATGGAGGAAATATGAAATTTTACTTTTTATATCTGTTATCTCAGTTGACCGATTTAACTGGTTTGAAGTTCATTATTCCACATTTACTTGTAAATAAAAAAAACACAATTAAGATTCATTCAAGCTGAAGAGTCGGTTACAAAACGATGCGGGTATATAACTTGAATAAAGTAATTTATAATGTATGGCAAACGTGGCGAATAAATACAAAGTTGTAGGGGAAATATAGATACGACAGTAAAAGAAAAATCGTTGCAAAATGTGAGGAGCCTATACAACAAGTAGAGCTACTTGATAAGGCTCTAGTATATAATATACTATGATAAATAAATCTGATTGATATTCATAGGTTTTACACGTTTTCGAAAGATATTGTCGGATATTGGAAGTACATCAATGCATATACTTATGCATAAATACATGCACTTTCACACGTGTATATTATATATATATATACTTATACAGTATATGAATTAGTGTGCGCGCGTGGGTGTGGGTGTGCAGGCTATCATTTATATATCATTTTTCGAGGCCACGAGTAATAAAGATAACATATTAATTGCAACTTGTAAGTTGTTTGCCATTGGTATCAATCGCAACTATGTTCGAAAGATAGAGGAATGCTAACTCGCGATTGGTAGGAAGACTTACGATTGGTTTGGATCAATCGGAGCTATTCATAAGACGGTGTCTATAGGTGTGTATTTTGTCATACTCCCCTTGTTTACGATTCGGGAGAATGTAATATCATTACGGCAAAAACTATTGGATGGCTTTCACGGGAAGATTAGGATGTATTGCCCCCATTCGAAGACTTGAACAACATTGTTCTCTTGCGGGCAATATTGCAACGTTATTATTATTATGCACATGTTTATTAGGTTTCTGAGTTTTGTAGCCAATACAAACACTAACAATTTTGAACAAGAACTCTAATCAGCAACACACACAACAAATTGTTTTCATGGAAACACAGGGGCATTAAAACAAAAATCTTATAAAATACATATAGACGGTAGTAATTATTTACATCATGAAATATAATCAAGAAATATAATCATGGATATTTTTAGCATTTTCTTTTCTTTAGAAAAAGCTTCAAATATATGTAGTTTGGAATATTCATAAACAAAGAGCAACGATTTGATTTTGGCTCAATATGTCTATTTACCTTAGATTAAAAAAACTGTTATGCTTATTTGTAAGCAATGTTCTGGTCGTATCCCCAGTCCTCTTTTGATTTTCTGAAGACTCCAAGTTCTGATCGATTTTGGATGATGTTTCAAATGTTACATGAAGAGCGAACTTTCTTTTGTAACACATGATAAATCAGATTTAATCCTCAAAAATTAAACTTTGTAGTTTTAGTGTACATCCTTGTTATTAAACTAACCGAATACACTATTACCTAGGAAACTTCAAAGAATGGTTCAGTACTTTTTAAAATGTTGTCAATCCAAATCTAGTTGTTGTATATACATGTATATATATATATATATGGATATAGGCGTGAAGAAAAAGGTCTAGGAACGTGAGACGTAGCTGTACTTTACAAGTTTATTACGAGCTTTCGGCTTGTGAATTGAGAATTGAGAATTGAGAATTCTCGCACTTTTATATACACTGTTGGTCATATTGGTGGAATAATTATTTGAACCCAAATTTATTGAATGATTTTGACAATGATTTATTCCTAATAGATGTAGATTATAGTATACATTCTCAGATTGTATTGAATGCCAATTGAGGAGTGTTTGTTTTGCGTGACTGCTAAAGCATGTGTGTGCTACTATGCTAATCAACTAGGGTACCTACGTCCTTAAGTCATAACTGACAGTAATGGGGATTAATGCCTCATAAAAGGGCACTAATATAGCACATCGACACGGTTTTGATCCTGGGGGCTCAACGTAACGAGGCCATTGCTTAGCCAATGAATCATGACCGTACGCAGCGGGCGCTAGGGTACGTCGACGCCCCCACAAAAACAAAAAACAAAAAGAAAATGCAATAATTTTTCAATAATTCATTGCGTTTTTCCCCAGTCCCAACAGGAAAAATTCCTCTGTAGGGCCATGCAGCTGCTATTATGTAAAAATGTGTAGAACAGGTGAATATGCATGTGACACCTGTTCTACACATTTTTACATAATAGCAGTGAAGGGATGTATATTTTGTCCTATTTATTTGTCCGTCGTGTTCATAGTGAGGACTTTGGCAGTTATTATTCTAAGATGCTCAAAGTGAAACTTCTTCATGTGTAAAAGATCTGTGGATATTTGTGCTATCTGTAAACTCCCTTATTGGGAAAAGTTGATCATGTAGTATATACCAATTGGTGCATACTTTGGGTTTAATAATGATACAAATCTAACGAAATTGAGGAATTCTTGGTGAGTATATCATGCACTCAAGACAACAGATCCAAACCTTCGGTTACTGCTTGTAATATTTCAAACAAAAGGGCATTTGAAGAGCAATCCATTTCAGACGACATTTCTACTACGCAATTCCTCCAAACTGACTTTCACAGATTAAAGGGATCGTTTAACAATGTTAAATCTGAGAAACACGGCCCTATATGTTATCAGTGCGCTTCAAAATGATCAAGAAGTGCCTTAAAAAAGTTAAAATTTTTGAGTGACCGGTTTTACCATACTAGTTTTCCCTAATAGACTGTAGTGCTATGAAAACCGTTTGGCAAACGGTTTTCAAAATTCAAAAATGTGATCATAAATATCTTGATTATCAGACAGGCGATCGGCTTGTAAAAGTCATGGGGTTTCTGACTGACCTTAAGGTTTATAATTATCATTACAGCATGAGCTAAATCCAGAATTTTGTCTCAGAATCTGAGACAAAGTTACCAGATCCCTTTAAAGTGCTTTTTATTTTCACCAGAACTCAGCCTATTTTTTCAAATATATAATAGCTCGGTTACATACCCTGATTGCGTTGAAACCTCTGCAGCTTGTAAACTGGCATGCACGGGAAGGGGTGCTACTCCTGCTGCTGCTATTGTTTCCACTGTTGGTGTTGCTGGCGCCCTTGTCATTGTTGTTGCTGGCATACATTTATATAAGAGAAGAAAACTGTATATAAATATGTAAATTAATTAAAAGTTAGGTTCATTGTGGTAAATGTTTTAGGCTGGTCTTAAAGCAATTGTTACATATAACTTAAAAGGCTATTTGTAATTGTTACCCTTTATAGATTTTTTTTTCTTTCTATCATTTGAAAAATTGAGACATTGCACTCTTCCCAATGCCTGATCTACTGTAGAAATATGTGAATAACTAAACTCCCTTTAAACTGGCAATATTCCTTTAAAAAAACACTCATGTTAAGATCACTTCTATACTTGTGTAGTGATATCAAATATGAGAGTATTAACTGTAGGAGAAGTAGAAATGTGTCACGTGACACCTACATCTTGAGCTTAAAATAAATTTACCATTTACGATTATGTTTGAAAAATGCCTTAAGGACAATTACACCCCAGAGAATAATTACCCACCGAAGAATTACCTTCCGAGGACAGTTACCCCCGAGGACAACTACCCCCGTGGAAAATCAGGATTCAATAGCAAAATATCCGATCTGACACATTGAGAGATGGCTACGAGCCCATAAAATCCCATGCATGAACCCACATTCGTTTAGATACTTGCACGTTATCCCTGCTACACATGTCCTTTAATTGTAATTTATGCAACACCATAGTCCAGTAGACGGTACCATATACCATGTACATGACCTGGAAAAGTTGATAAGTACAAGGTTTTGTTGTTGATTTGTGTTCTAGATGGGTATTAGCATTATGTGCAATATGTAATATTGTTGCTAATCTCAATCCAGGAAGGCTGAAAACATGGAATATACGATTTTCAAGGGTTTTCTATGACAAGGAATTCATTTATGACACCAATTTTTATTTTTAAGTAACGCAATTGTCTTAAATCGCATAATATTTAGCATAACATGTACAATATATGGACTTCATTGTCGTTGTTTATCTATAAAGCCCAATAATGGTGCAATGCAACATTGTAAATCACTTTCGAAAGATTAATCATTCATTCATGAGAAGATATTCCATGTATATGTAGTATAATTAGCATAATCATCTAATTAGAATATATGTGCAGTATGTTTTAATGTTGCTAATCTTAATCCAGGAAGCCTGAAAACATGGATAATGTGACTTTTCAAGGATTTTCCATGACGAGGGATTCGTTTATGACACTGGTATTAATTTTTGGGTAATGTAATTGTCTTAAATAGCACGATGAGCTAATTAGCATAATAATGTTTGATATATGGAGTTTATTGTCATTGTTTATCTATAAAGCCTAAAAATGGTGCAATGCAACATTGTAAATCACTTTTGAAAGACTACACATTAATTCAATAGAAGATATTCCATGTAGATGTCGTATAATTAGCCTTATTAGCATATACACTGTATGTGCAATATGTAATAATGTTGCTAATCAGGAAGACTGAAAACATGGATAATATGACTTTTCCAGGGTTTTTCATGACGAGGAATTCAGTTGTAACACCAGTTTTTATTTTTAAGTAATGCAATTGGCTTAATATGTAATTATTGTACTAATAAGCCTAATTAGCATATATGTAGAATATCAATTATTTGGGACTCTATTTAGTTTCACAAATTGTATGTCCAATGTGGTGGTTATCTTGGTAAGACAATGTTGTCGAACTCCGTGAAATGTCTAGGAAATGACGGGGTCACCATACGCATTGAAGGTTGGGCTTCAGTCATTGGATTTAGAGAGACTGTCGGAAACACACTGAAGATGGTTGATGCTAGTGATGGAATTGATGATGTGGTGAGATAGGTACGTAAAAAGGCCATTAAAACCAGACCGAAAACTTCAGTCTCTCTAATCGTCGGTTGTTCCACTGAGACTACGTCTGGCTCCACTAGACCTCCGATTATAGAGACTGAAGTCTGGGGACCTCTTTCTGTGAGGGACTGTACGGAACAAATGGTTCGGTTCGACCGGACCGCGATGAATGAGATATGCAACGAGATTTTCACTCTTTACATCCTCATAACTGCTGCAATTATAATACAAATTAAAAATAACATATATATAGACAAATGACATACCGACCTAATTTACATCTGATTTAGAAATCAAAAAATTAGATCTAAATAAAGAAAATCGGGGAGAAAATGTTTTGACAAAAAAGCTGACATTGTTGGCTATAGCTACCCGCACGGTACGAGATCTCTGGTGTACCATCTGTATTGGGGAATGACAACAAATGTCAGTTTTATTAAAGAAATGACCCAAATCAGATGGTTATTTCTGTCTACATTAAAACATACTGCACATATATTCTAATTAGATGATTATGCTAATTATACTACATATACATGGAATATCTTCTCATGAATGAATGATTAATCTTTCGAAAGTGATTTACAATGTTGCATTGCACCATTTTTGGGCTTTATAGATAAACAATGACAATGAAGTCCATATATTGTACATATTATGCTAATTATGCTATTTAAGACAATTGTATTACTTAAAAATAAAAATTGGTGTCATAAATGAATTCCTTGTCATAGAAAACTCTTGAAAAGTCGTATTATCCATGTTTTCAAGCTTCCTGGATTGAGATTAGCAACATTATTACATATTGCACATATGCCAATGAGATGATTATGCTAATATGGCTATTAAAAAAGTTGCCCAAGGTTGCCAAGCTGGCAAGCAAGCTGAATTTACTTCAATACCCATCTAGAACACAAATTAACAGGAAAAAACTTGTACTTAACAACTTTTCCAGGTCTGAAAAACTTCTACAGGACTACCAGTGCGGTTGCTGTTTTCAACGAATGATGTAAGATTTTAATAGGTAATTGTCCAGCGCGTGTCAAAATGAATAGAAATACATTTTTCTGTAGCAGTGTTATTTCAACTTTTTGTTAGTCATGGTATCCTCTTAAGAAATATAAAGCTTCTTCCCATCCCAAATTCTTCATAGACTAGGCTATTTATTTTGCAACACTCTGGCGCTCGTCAAGTGCTATGTACACACGTATAGGCACATTTGTTTCGTAATTTAGCGAACGAGCAAGAGTTTTTTTTTTTTAAGGAGAAGACGTTTTGGAACTGGCACAAAAATAGTTTGTAATTAACACACTAGAAACGAGTTTAAATACTGTTTGCGGGCACCTCGCCGCCGAATTTACCTGAATAAAAAGTGATATATTCAGTCATGACCTTGATACACGAATATTAGGATATTCGGGCCTCTCGTTGCCCTCATTTATCCTGTCGTATCCAGACACCTACCCTCTGGACATCCACCCCCCGGATAACCATCCCAAGACAACTTCCCCCTTGGACAACTACCCCATAGGGCAACCACCCTCTAGGACGACTACATCCGGGACAACTACCCCCCCCCCGGACAACTACCCACTAGGACAACTACCCCCGGACAACTAACCCCTAGGACAACTACCCCCGGACAACTACCACCCGGACAACTACCCCAGACAACTACCCCCTAGGATAGTTGTCCGGTGGGTAGTTGTACTATTAGATGGGGGAAATTGTCCTGGGGGGGGGGATTTTCCGGGGGTAATTGTCCTTGGGGTAGATTTCCGGGGGGTGATTTTCCGGGGGGTAACTGTCCTGATACGGTTTTTACACATAATTTGTGACGTAAGAAATAATTGACATTCGATCAAAAGCCAGTTGGTCCGTTACCCAGATCATCTATTTTGCTTTAGTCTATATACACAGATTTTCTCCACTATACACATGGTCAGCGTTTTGTACAATCATTTTTTAGTCTAAATAGCAAGTAGGGCCAATCTATAATCATGTGGTTCTAATTGCCACTTTCTCAAATCAATAATTTGTACGACTTGATACAATAATTTGGTGCATCATTTTTCGGTCCATTTCCCATTTTGTCTGTAATAAAATGGTCTGAACCCCAATTACTCCAACCACCATTTGGTCCAAACACATTTCGTCCATAGTTTAGTTCATCTACAGGTAATCTATCTTAATTTCGTCTATATTTTCAGTTCATCTACACCGTATGGTCAAACGAAATATACGAATTAGTGGTAGCCTTAACTATGCTTACAGTTAAACCTTTGGCATGACAATACAAAACAAAGCCTACATGTACATCATGATATCACGTTTTGACGGCAAAGTCGCTTAACCTTAAGTTCTACTTTTTTCAATGTTGCAATCATTTAGTTTCTGTGTCGCGTTTATGCACCACAGGTCAAGTTGTACCGTGCACATTACCAACAGGATGTCATTTTGTCGAAATAGGTCCTTTGTGATATGCTCTGAAATATTGATACTCGGGGATTAGAACAACTAAATATCTGCATGAAATGTTTTACCTTGGAAACTAGGTTTGAATCGGATCATCTGTGTAGAGGTTTCATCCACTTCAAGTGTCAATAATGTCTCATTACTCTCCTCGGTTAGATCGAGCGTAAAGTACTCCGTCATTTTCGTTTTCGACCTCATGTCTCCGTACTGAATAGCCTGAGAAATCGCCAGATTATATAATTAATTTGCATTCACGATTGTCTAGAATAAATAGATAAATAGAATATGCGCTAAAACGCAAATGTACAGAATACAGATAAAATTAATGAAGAAAAAAAGAAATGTCTGTATTTACGAACTTTGTCCATTCAATGCCATCGTTTCGCATCTAATTTCAACTATATAAATCAAATTTCTTCATCCCCGGCTTCTTACGTACAATTGCATGAAACAATTAAGTAATTTTGAGTGAATTTCGTCAAAGCGTCATTCAAATTCGTCACTCGTTAGCTCGCTTAATTATAAACATGTATGTGTTACGTTACATCTTTTCCTTTCTACATGAACCCTGCTTTGTGTATGTCTAAACAATGATATATATATATATATATATATAAAAGAATATATTTTCCTAGTAGCGTGGGTCTATGAATATTTATTATCATGACATTATCATCACCATCAAAACGATTCGATTGAGTTCTTTGGCACTTTGTTTTACTTTTCTCCTGTTGCCTCTGCATTGATTGTTCTACCTTTTATCATAAAATGTTCTTGTTTCGACAGGGCTCTTGTTTGAATTACTTTGACTAAGTACAGCAATTCCGAGAACCAAAGTACACTTACATGTACATCTGATTTGATAGCGACTGTTAGTGTTCCCTGCCCAAACACAATTTCATCGTCATCGTCCTTCACATGTTGGAAAGATTGGTACTTTAATTCGTGGACATTGTACTGAAAAATAATGTGTACAAAAATTATTCTGATAAAGTTAGCTGGAAATTGTCAGGTAGATAGAAATCACATGTAAAATTGTATTTTACACCTACTCTCGGATTTATGTGTATTTCTACTACAGTACGCGCTGAAATTCGTCCTAGATGTGGTTGCATGGGTCAACCAATTCATTTAGATCAATGAAAATGACCTTTATCTGTCAGGAAAATCGGAAATGGCATCGATTGAGAGAAACAGCCAGAACAGTATAGAGCTAGGGCCTTCTATTCACAGTAGAGATTTCACAGATAAGTCTAAGAGTACCGTGTGAGTCAAAAAAGTTTACACCTAGACAATTGCTAATTATTAAAAAAAAAATCATTTATGAACAGTAAATTATTATACATTTTATGAAAGAGTGTTTTATCCCAAATCATTTGGTATCATTTTTGTGTGGTATGTGTTCACGCTTGGATGAATAGGAGACATTTTTTAGGAGAGTGCAAATATCGACTTGCGCCAAAGTGATGCCTAAGTGATGTTAATTGAATAAAACAATTGGGATTTAAGTATTAATTCGGTCTTTGCAGATCCAAATAACATCCCTAATAAAATTAATCATGCTACACATATCAAAACACACGCAGAGTCACACTCAGTCAGTCACACACACACCCACGCACACACGCACGCACACACACACACACACACACTTCCGCGCACTCGCACACTCAGATAAATGAAAAATACACGCAGCCAAGTCATTATTACGTAATGAACATTTCTGTAAAATCGCAAATAGCAAATTTACCATTTAATATCAAAAGTGAATTTAAATTCAATCATAATGCCATAATGAAAGTTTGGTGCATTAACATCACGATGAATTGTTTCTCCCAAAGGACTCGGTCAGTCTGCATCTAAATGTGCTATGTGAGTGTGTGTGTGCGTGTGTGTGTGTGTGGGTGTGTGTGTGTTTGTGTGTGTGTGTTCCTTGTGTGTGTGTGTGTGTGTGACTTTGCTTCTGAAAAAAGCGTATACATCTCACTTGATATATTCAATTCATTCTCTCACTTTAATACTCCTGCGCAAGTCGATATTTGCACTCTCGCAAACAATGTTTGTTCATCCAAGCGTGAACACATACCACAAAAAATAATACCAAACGATTCGGGATATAACACTCTTTTAAAACATGTATGATAACCTTTCGTTCAGAGCTGACTTTTAAAATAAATGACAATTTTCTGAGTGTAAACTCACACTGTATATTTTCGGCATCGGGATATTCATTCTTTTAATTGATATTATGAAAAATGGGAAAGTTACAAGGTATAGTCTAAAATGCAAGACAGTTATCAAGATGTTGACTAGACCATGCTCGATGAATATTTACGACCAATACTAAAAGAGCAAGAACAAAAAAGAACCAATATCGTCATTTAAAGAACCAAAAGATGCTGAAGTAGTTTACATTTTTGGTTTTAACGTGCATACGAATACTGATAGTTAAAGTGATACATTTGCTTCGTTTTCCAAACATGACAAGGCTCGAAACTATTAATCTGCGACATAACTTTTTAATGGGATTATTACAGTACCACATCCTCAGCATCGACGTCAGGATAAACAAATCCTTTCTGCAATGATCAGGCTTAAATACGCCCCCTAAAAATGGTGTTAATATCTGTTTACCCATTTTTGGCCATGTTGCTTCTTCACGAATCGAACCTCAAGGATTGGTTTCCTGTCGGGAGGCAAGAGTCTGGGAAGAAACGGCATGCATGACAATAATATGCCCTTCAGATATAGCCAGTTCCAAATTAAGGCAATGTATCTTCCACAAAAATGGCTGACTGAGACCTCGAGCCACCGTTCCTTTACTGAACAAATAAAGTTGGAGGAATCCGGAAGTCGTTTAGGCGTACCTTTAAAATAAAACAAAACGATTTAAATTCAATAAAAAACTACAGGAAACGACTTAAATATGGGGAGTTTTCTGAACTAATTAGGCTTAACATAATTATACATGATTTTTGTGACTCGAAGACGATTCAAAATGGAAAATTAAGACAAAACAAGCCTTCCTTTATTATATACTTGTTTATACTACAAAATACATTATTTGGGCGAATTTGAGGACTAGGCATTGTCAGACAATTGTCAATTTAATTAACACAATTGTAATTATATATTTTTCTCTTGTGTTTTTCTTGAGTAAGGGAAGACGAAATATGTGTACATAGGCCTTAATCTGCTAGTGGAAGAAATGAACATTTGTTTTTCTGATGACCGTGATTAATCTATTCTTATACCAAACTACCCACTGTGAAATTTTCTGTGAAATTAAAAATATGTCAAGCATTTGCGAAGAGCCCCCGAAACCACAGAATTGGTTTAAAGCTTTGGAACTGATTGGGGATGCAAACATTATCATAATTGGTGTATCATGACATATACATGTATTCATCATTCACATGGCATGATAATCAATGTCAAAGGCTTCATTCAGTTAATGGACATACTCCCAAAAGCTATGCTACCACGGGTTGTTTTGTAACTTTTGCGTTGATAGAAATAAAGGAAACAAAACAAAATACTTAGCGTTAGGGTGTAGTAAATTCTGCTTGTAAATTTTTACCAATTGGTCGAATTTGTCAAATATTATAAATATGAGGTCATGAATGGTTGTCAAAATTTATAAGCCTTTCTGAGAACTATTCTTAAAATATAATGAGGAATCTTGAGTTCTTGACTAATATTATAGGCATTTTTGTGAATGTTTTCAAAGCATTGACCTATAGCTGAAATCGCCGTCCGAAAAATTAAGAAAAGGCATTGATTTTATGTCATTGATCATAATATGTCATACTTGCTTCTGAAACCTGTGGCAAACTTTATTCAATTATAAACATAGTCCGTCAATTGCGGAGTTTGGGGAGTTACGTATCCCAATATTAAACAGGTTAAATAATGTAAAGTCTCCAGTGCCAATGACGGCCGCAGATAATCTCTATTTGCAGAGTCGAGTGCCCCATATTACCAACAAAAATATGAAAGAAAATCTTAGAATATGAGATTAGGGCATTAGACCATTACATAACAATTTGACCTGAATAGGAATCGAGTTCATGGCCTATTCGTATGTGGGGGTCAATCAAGTAGATTGTATACCAGTTCACGAACTATGTGATTTTCATGTTTATAGGCCTACTTGCGGAAAGCCTGAAAACGTGATTTAGTTACCAAGCTGATTCCAGGAATACAGTACGGCCTGTACTTTGTTAGGAGCAGTGACTAATGCACAGTGAGGTATTATCAGCTTTGCCGGTTTCTTAAAGCGTAGCCCAGACGGGTAACACTTGAAGCCATGGCTGACTAGAAGCTCATCCTCTTGAAGTGTGAGGCCATTTGGAATCTCGGTCAGTACCCGAAGGCTGATTGTCTCATCTTCCTCAAGGGCACCGGGTGGAATGTGGAGAGTAAACCCATGTGATTTGGTAGACAGCTTTCCACCAAGGGCCCCAAACTTTCCAGTTGCAGATCTACCATCTGATATTGAACAGCAATGCAAATATATGTATTAACAGCATACTCTACAGTAAATATATATTTTAAATTTTAAATTTTAATTGTACTTGCAAAGTAAACAACGTCAAGAGAATACAGTGGAAGACAAAGTGCATTAATGATTTGATGTTTATAAAGACAATGGATGGAGGAGAAAAAAATGTGTTGTTTATATATTTATGTTTTTTCCCGTTGATCTGACGCCGGGTCGGAAATTCTTGCCTATGACCTCAGATATATACAAATAAAATGAATCAACGAATTCCTCATTTGCAGATGAGTTTACCTATTTGTTTGGTCAGAAAAATATTCATCTGCCTCAGATGCATAAATGTATCTCACCTAAGGCATGGTCTATTGGCTCTACACTGTCTGTTCCATCACTTTGTGCCATTTCCGTAAGGTTGTCATAATTGTTCTTCTCGGTCTCCGCAGTCACTCTGTTGTAGACAAACATTAAACAAAACCATACAAACAAACAAACTTTAACAGTTGACAACAAGATTATTCATACCCCTAGTAAATTTGATGAATTTGGTGGATTTTTCGTAACTCAAGTGAATGAAAGGTGGACTGGTTGAATTAGGGCGTTTGTCGAATTCTTTTAGATGTAAGCTTTGATATTTCATATTCTCAAGAAACATAAATCGATTTTTCACATACTTCAATGATGACAAAACTTGGCAAAGGTATGTATTGGTTGTTAACTGTACATTAAATTACGTTGAAAGTCATGTACCCATTGACGTGTAGCGAATTATCTTTCCATTAGAGGAAACCCATGACTCCGTCCCAGATAAATACATTTAATACCATAAATCAAATTCAATTCATTTCAATTGTTGCTAACACGTAGCTGCTACTTTATTGATTAAATAATAATAATAAATGGAAATAATAATTATAATAATGATAATAATAATGATGATGATGACGATTATGATGTGATAGGGTCTATATTGATCTGTCATTTCTACACCAATTTCTTTAATATTACTTCTTGGTACATGTACATGTCACTAAGTGATTCCAGCTCCAGTAGCAATCCCAGCTTTTCATAAAAGAAAGGAGCTTGCAACTTCTCTTTAAGTTGGCTGAATGCGACATCAATGTGATCATAAAGCTTCAATTTCAATAAATCAGAAGGAATTCATAATGAGTTGAAGTTGTCATAAAAGGATGCATATGTTATGTTACATCATATAGCTACCTACTGTAACCTTACAAAATTAGTCGGAATAAAATGCAATCCCTGGTGAGCATACTCGCTTTTTCCTCAGATCATTTGATGTTTTGTTAATTGTTTTTGTGCATATCATGCACATTGGCCCTTTCCCCTTTATTTGCCCCTGATTATCAAAAATCTCTTAAATTGTTTAGATGCTGCCTGTCTTATGAATCAGAATTTCATATAATTTCACTCTTAACTTTAATTGGTTTCTTATCCCCCAACAAATCAATCTATCAATCATGCCAAAGTAAGATGAATGTTTATGGAAATCAACTTTTGAGAAAGAGGGGAAGGGGGCAATAAGAATAGGATATTTGGAGACATGTTTGCTTACAACCATTTAGGCATAATTGAGTTAGAGTCTTTTTTTCAAAATTATATTGTACTTGACAACGTTTCTCTTGTTATAAATTAGGGGAAGTTGGATTGCCATGTCATACGGAAGGGGGTGCAAGTTATGAATCTCATTACCAGGTATGAACGTGTAAATGTTTCACAGTGAAATTCCTTTTTTAAATATAATGCTTCCTGGGAAAAATTTCAATTGTTTTAAAATCTTTGTGGGTTACACCCAGTAAATAAAGATTGATTGGTCGATCTGTACTTGAAAACAAGTCAGAAAGAGGTCATTCCTTTACCAAATCGCAAAAAAGTAATATCTTTCATCAATCTTATGCCTGAAAATTGTCGGGGAAATTGATATTCCTTATGATATGAAAGTATCACCTCGACAAAATCATCTGTTTGACCACTTCGTCCTTGGCATATTGGATTGGTAGATTGCCTCTCTCATCCTTCACATCTAACTCAGCTCCATTTTCTAGGAGATAAAACACCAAGGCCTTATCAGGAGATAGTTCGCCCTCGTAATGCTCTTCGGAGATCTAAAACAAAACAAAAAATATATATATTTGTTTTTCTTAGTACATTATCGTCCATCAATAGTCAGGGTGGATGAGCATCTTAGGAATGGTTTTACGCTGCCTCTTAGATTCACAGTATAGTGGAAATACCGATTTATGTTGTAAACTTCCCCATACACACAAACACACAACCACACACCAACGTACACAATTTTCTTGGACCAACCACGGGTTTGGGATTCTAGGATTCCTAATGACCTATAGGAGCGGTATATGTCAGTCACACTGCCGTAACGACTCCATGTAGACTCCAAAACTGACCATAAACTTGTTGTTCAGACTCTCGTCGGTCTTGTGTCGGTCTCCTTTGCGTTTCTGGGGTATGACTCACCTTTCTTAGTGTTTCACTTTCTTGCACGATGTTCTCGCTGCTATTGCAGAGTTTAATGGCTTTATGGAGACACGTCTGTCCGTCAGGTGACTGGATATTGAGATCAGCTCCCTCGGAAACTAACTTCTCAATGGTTGAGATGTGACCGTGTTGGATGGCAAGATGGATATCCGTTAAATTATTCTGGTCGAGCTAGACATAAGAAAACACGCAGCATGAAAACTTGAGAATAAAAAAGAAATATCAATTATTTGACAGGTGATCAAGTAAATCCAATGATTAAAGAAATTGTAATTTGTCTATGAAGTCTATGAAACAGCAATGACGTCTAACTGGAATTATAATTATGTATGATTATTATTGGTGATACAAAAGTAGTATGCAGGTGGATATGTGCGCTATATAAATATCCAATATTATTATTATTATATGCTCTAAATTGAATTTCATTATCAAGGTAGATGACTTTGACATAAAGATTTCTTTACCTTAGCATTGGAGCGGTCCATGAATAGATCAGCAATGCTTTTGTACCTGAGGACTAAGGCCAGAGTTAGAGGTGTCTTGCCGTGAAGATCTCCTATGTCGAAATGTGCTCCTCCTGCCATAAGGACTTTAGCAACATCAAGGTAACCTTTCTGAACAGCATGGTGCAATGCAGTCCTACCATCATTATCTTTACCATTCACCTCAGCTCCTCGACTGATGAGGTAATTGGTGACATCAAGATGACCCTTCCAAACAGCAGCGTGTAATGCAGTACTACCGTCATTATTCTCCTTATTCACCTCAGCTCCTTGGCTGCTGAGATATTTGGTGACATCAAGATGACCATTAAGAGCAGCACTGTGAAATGCAGTCCAACCGTCATTATCTCCCCTATTTACCTCAGCTCCTTGGCTGATGAGATATTTGGTCACATCAAGATGACCATTGAAAGCAGCACAGCGTAATGCAGTCCCACCGTAAGTATCTCTATTATTCACCTCAGCTCCTTGACTGATGAGATATTTGGTGACATCAAGACGACCATGGAAAGCAGCACTGTGAAATGCAGTCCCACCATCAATATTTCCCTTATTCACCTCAGCTCCTTGACTGATGAGATATTTGGTGACATCAAGATGACCATTAAGAGCAGCACTGTGAAATGCAGTCCAACCGTCATTATCTCCCCTCTTTACCTCAGCTCCTTGGCTGATGAGATATTTGGTCACATCAAGATGACCATTGAAAGCAGCACAGCGTAATGCAGTCCCACCGTAATTATCTCTATTATTCACCTCAGCTCCTTGACTGATGAGATATTTGGTGACATCAAGATGACCATTAAGAGCAGCACTGTGAAATGCAGTCCAACCGTCATTATCTCCCCTCTTTACCTCAGCTCCTTGGCTGATGAGATATTTGGTCACATCAAGATGACCATTGAAAGCAGCACAGCGTAATGCAGTCCCACCGTAATTATCTCTATTATTCACCTCAGCTCCTTGACTGATGAGATATTTGGTGACATCAAGACGACCATGGAAAGCAGCACTGTGAAATGCAGTCCCACCGTAATTATCTCTATTATTCACCTCAACTCCTTGACTGATGAGATATTTGGTGACATCAAGACGACCATGGAAAGCAGCACTGTGAAATGCAGTCCTACCATCAATATTTCCCTTATTCACCTCAGCTCCTTGACTGATGAGATATTTGGTGACATCAAGATGACCATTAAGAGCAGCACTGTGAAATGCAGTCCAACCGTCATTATCTCCCCTATTTACCTCAGCTCCTTGGCTGATGAGATATTTGGTCACATCAAGATGACCATTGAAAGCAGCACAGCGTAATGCAGTCCCACCGTAATTATCTCTATTATTCACCTCAGCTCCTTGACTGATGAGATATTTGGTGACATCAAGACGACCATGGAAAGCAGCACTGTGAAATGCAGTCCCACCGTAATTGTCTCTATTATTCACCTCAACTCCTTGACTGATGAGATATTTGGTGACATCAAGACGACCATTGAAAGCAGCACTGTGAAATGCAGTCCTACCATCAATATTTCCCTTATTCACCTCAGCTCCTTGACTGATGAGATATTTGGTGACATCAAGATGACCCTCTTGACCAGCAAGGTTTAATGCAGTCCAACCATATTTATCTCCCCAATTCACCTCAGCTCCTTGGCTGATGAGATATTTGGTGACATCAAGGTGACCATTGGAGGCAGCACTTTGTAATGCAGTCCTACCCTCATTATCCTTCCGATTCACCTCAGCTCCTTGGCTGATGAGATATTCGGTGACTTCAAGATGACCCTTCCCAGTAGCAACGTGCAATACAGTCCTATCGTAATTATCTCCCCTATTCACCCCAGCGCCTTGACTGACGAGGTATTTGGTGACATCAAGATGACCATTGAAAGCAGCACTGTGAAATGCAGTCCTACCCTTATTATCATTCCGATTCACCTCAGCTCCTTGGCTAACGAGATATTTGGTGACATCAAGATGACCATTTCGAGCAGCAGCATGTAATGCAGTCCATCCGTCATTATCTCCCCTATTCACCTCAGCTCCTTGACTGATGAGATATTTGGTGACATCAAGATGACCAATGGAGGCAGTAAACAGAAATACAGTCCTACCTTTATTATCTCCCCTGTTCACCTCAACTCCTTGGCTGATGAGATATTTGGTGACATCAAGATGACCTTTATAAGCAGCATCGCGTAATGCAGTCCATCCGTCATTATCTCTTTTATTCACCTCAGCTCCTTGACTGATGAGGTATTTGGTGACATCAAGATGACCATTGAAAACAGCACTGTGAAATGCAGTCCTACCATCATTATTTCCCTTATTCACCTCAGCTCCTTGACTGATGAGATATTTGGTGACATCAAGATGACCCTCCTGAGCAGCAAGGTTTAATGCAGTCCAACCGTCATTATCTCTTTTATTCATCTCAGCTCCTTGACTGATGAGGTATTTGGTGACATCAAGGTGACCATTGAAAGCAGCACTGTGAAATGCAGTCCTATCGTTAATATCTCCCTTATTTACCTCAGCTCCTCGACTGATGAGGTTTTTGGTGACATCAAGGTGACCATTGGAAGCAGCACTGTGAAATGCAGTCCAACCGTCATTACCTCTCCTATTCACCTCAGCCCCTTGGCTGATGAGAAATTTGGTGACATCAAGATGACCCATTCTTGCAGCATCGCGTAATGCAGTCCAACCGTCATTATCTCTTTTATTCACCTCAGCTCCTTGACTGATGAGGTATTTGGTGACATCAAGGTGACAATTTAAAGCAGCACTGTGAAATGCAGTCCAACCGTCATTATCTCCCCTATTCACCTCAGCCCCTTGACTGGTGAGATATTTGGTGACATCAAGATGACCCATCTGAGCAGCAAGGTTTAATGCAGTCGAACCGACATTATCTCCCTCATTCACCTCAGCTCCTTGGCTGATGAGATATTTCATGACATCAAGATGACCTTCCTGAGCAGCTATATGTAGTGCAGTCCAACCCACATTATCTCCCTCATTCACCTCAGCTCCTTGGGTAATGAGATATTTGGTGACATCACGATGACCCTTCCAAACAGCAACGTGTAATGCAGTATTATCTTTATTATCTCCCTCATTCACCTCAGCTCCTTGACTGATGAGATATTCGGTGACATCAAGATGACCCTCCAGAGCAGCAATTTTTAAAGCTGTCCAACCGTCATTATCTCCCCTATTCACATCAGCTCCTTGGCTGATGAGATATTTGGTGACATCACGATGACCCTTCCAAACAGCAACGTGTAATGCAGTCCTACCTTTATTATCTCCCGTATTCACTTCAGCTCCTTGACTGATGAGATATTCGGTGACATCAAGATGACCCTCCAGAGCAGCAAGGTTTAAAGCAGTCCGACCGTCATTATCTCTCCTATTTACATCAGCTCCTTGGCTGACGAGATATTTGGTGACATCACGATGACCCTTCCAGACAGCAACGTGTAATGCAGTCCTACCTTTATTATCTCCCCTATTCACCTCAGCTCCTTGGCTGATGAGATATTTGGTGACATCAAGATGACCCTTCAAAGCAGCGCCGCATAATGCAGCCACGCCGTCATTATCTTCCGTATTAACCCCAGCTCCTTGATCGATTAGATATTTGATTACCACAAGAAAACCCTTCTGAGCAGCAAGTTGTAATGCAGTCCAACCGTCATTATCTCCCCTATTCACATCTGCTCCTTGGCTGATGATATATTTTGTGACTTTAAGATGACCCTTCCAAACAGCAACGTTTAATGCAGTCCTACCGTCAATATCTCCCTTATTCAGCTCAGTTCCTTGACTGATGAGGTTTGTTATGACATCAAGATCACCATTGAAAGCAGAGCTGTGTAGTGCAGTCCAACCGTCCTTTAGTCCCTTTTTCACCTCAGCTTCTCGACTGAAAAGGTATTCGGCGATATCAAGATGACCATTCAGATTCTGGGCACTGTATAATACAGAGTAGCTGTCCTTGTCTTCTTTGTCCATATTAGCTCCATGGCGGACTACACATTTCGTTGCTTTATGATGTCCGAGTGAAGCAGCAAGATGTAAGGGTGTTTGTCCATCAGGACTCTCCACATTAGCTCCATGATATTTGAGATGCTTGACACTCTCCTGGCCATATTGGACCGCCATGAGTAAGGGTGGGTATTTCATTTTGGTTTGTTTGATTTATGTTTGAAAGAAATTTTAACAAACTTTCGACGGCTTCGAGATTACCCCGCATTACTGCATCATTGATCTCTTGATTCACATCATCCATATACTTTGTTGCTGTCTCGCGGCATCACTGGATCAGTAAGTTCTCTGATGCCAGAGAATAATGACCTATATTCCTTCATCTGTTAAACTGCCATCACCTGACATCGCTGTGTATCCGGAGAATGCTTAGAGTAACATTAGATTCCTTAAATTTGTCTTCGAAGCTCGATCTGTGTGAACTGTGCACAGGAAAGCGGAATGTAGATCAAAACTGCACACGACTAAGCAAATAAAAGTTAATCATAAAGCCTGTTGATAAAGCGATAAAAGAATTGAACTTTAGAATCGTAACTCTTTGCAAATATCAATATTAACCAAGATACTACATTAAAGTATTTTTGGTTTGAACGGGGAACCTATATATGATACGTGCACTATCAAATTAATTTTATTTCATATCGCTTATCGCTTTAGTCCTAATTTGATAATACATTATTTTTTTTATTTTTTTTTGTTATTTATTCATTATTTCAGCAGCAAATAAAATTGAAGCTGCGTTGTGTTCTAAAAGATCAAATGGTGGCCTTTTTTGCGTGTTTTAATAATTTCCCCTTCATATGCCTTTTCACACAGCCCATACATACAAAATAATATGCTTCGTTAGGTCTAGTTCCACATATATAATAGGAATGATGACCCCCTATCCCCCACCACGTACCGCCACCCCCTCTCCCTCCCTCCCTCCCTCCCTCCTGACCTAATATATATTTTTAACTTAAAAAGGAATGGATATATTTTGTTCAGCTTTAAGTTCATGCAAATGTCAAGCACCCCTTGAACACTTTTTTTTATATAAGAACGCTTATCTTTACTCTCAATCCCTAATTTTGTTTTCCTATTCTTAAAGATATTACTTTTCTGTCAAAACATTTTCTTCCTTTCCGACCCCACAGCTGAAACGGGTCCTACCATAATTCAAATAAATGCAACACAGTAAATTAATCATTGATCTCTTCCGAATAATGAAATGAAAATATATAATCAACTAGTGTTTATACTGACCTTGTCACCCGCATTGCGTTAACTAAGGTGAAAAGATAACGAACAGAAATCATATGTAACCAGAAGCGGTTCTAGAAGATTTTTGTTGGAGAGTTTTGGTGGGTATTCAGGGGATTGGTAGTTTCTGCATTTATGCACTCTCAAAATTGTAGGGGTCTTTAAGAGATTAGGGCGCTTGATCACCCCCCCCCCCCCCCCCCAAGGAACCACTGCTGCTTATGTCGAGATTTGTGTCGTATCCGAAAGCATATTTGTAATGTGCTCGTCGGACTTTCGTCACAGGGTTTATAAAACTGGAGCACTGACATATACATGTACATGGTGCGTCGGAAGCTAGAAAGATAGACGCTTCTCTCTAAAGGTAAAGACCAGTTTTGGAAACGCCACCCCCCCCCCTCTCAAAAAATGAAATGAAAGCTCTTATTACCAATCATGTGAAAAAATATGTTTTGACTAAATACATGATGATACAAATTTTGCCGGGAAACCGCCCACTAATCGATATATTTGGTAAATTATCATATCTATCCGGACTGGATAGATATCGTGTAGTCCCATACATCTGTCTGTGTACAGTGCTTGTAATTTTACCAAGACGGGGCCAAATTTCTTATCATTTTGATGATTCCAGAACCTTGCAGTATACACCAATACTTATATGCTAGTTCATCAACCTTTTCTGATCGATCCCACACCGTTTCTTTCACAATGCAATCGCATGACCAGAACTGGTCTATACCTTTAATACCAAGACCAAAATATCAGGGACTGATTTCTTACCAAATATCTTTTTTTAAAATCTCTGATAAGCAAAAGAAAAGTTATTTCATTAGTTCAGCTTGCTTTCGGATCGAAATTTGTATGGCGGTTTTATTTTGTGGTTGTGCAGTAACGTTATGCCACTGGGTTTCATAAAGGGGGCACAGCCGATTGTTCCCCCTCCAAAGTCCAAGAGTTTAATTCCAAACCCTGTTTCATAAAACTTGTTATTAATAATCGATTCTTAATTTCTATGATGAATCTGCTCTCACCCAACCATATACCATAATTTCAGTAGCTTGTTATTGATTATAAGTTTTATATGAAACAAAACCCTGGTATGATACAAGTATAACGAAGATCTCTTGATTCACATCATCCATATACTTTGTTAATGTCTCGCGGTATTACTGGATCAGTAAGTTCTCTGATCCCAGAGAATTATGACCTATATTCCTTCATCTGTTAAACTGCCATCACCTGACATCGCTGTGTATCCGGAGAATGTTTAGAGTAACATTATATTCCTTTAATTTGTCATCGAAGCTCGATATGTGTGAACTGTGCACAGGAAAGCGGAATATATGTAGATCAAAACTGCACACGACTAAGCAAATAAAAAATTTAATCATAAAGCATGTTGATAAAGCGATAAAAGAATTGAACTTTAGAATCGTAACTCTTTGCAAATATCAATATTACCCAAGATACTACATTAAAGTATTTTTTTAACCCGGGAACCTATATATGATATGTGCACTATCAAATTAATTTTATTTCATATCGCTTATCGCTTTAGTCCTAATTTGATAATACATTATTTTTATTGTTTTTGTTATTTGTTCACTATTTCAGCAGCAAATAAAATTGAAGCTGCGCTGTGTTCTAAAAGATCAAATCTATTTAATCCGATGGGGCCTTTTTTGCGTGTTTCAATAATTTCCCCTTCATATGCCTTTTCACATAGTCCATACATACAAAATATTAATATGCTTTGTTAGTCCTAGCTCCTCATAGGAATGATGACCCCTTTCCCCACCACCCCCTCTCCCTCCCTCCCTCCTGACCTAATATATATCCCAAGGTATATTTAAAACTCGAGAAGGAATGCATATATTTTGGTCAGTTTTAAGTTCATGCACTTGTCAAGCTCCCTTGAATAGTAATTTTTGTGATATAAGAACGCTTATATACCTTTCAGTACTCTCAATCCCTACAAAAACTGTCAAAACATTTTCTTCCTTTCCGACCCCACAGCTGAAACGGGTCCTACCAGAATTCAAATATATGCAACACAGTAGATTACTCATAAATCTCCTCCGAATAATGAAATTAAAAGGTATAATCAACTATTTATATACTGACCCTGTCACCCGCATTGGTCGAGGGTGAAAAGAAAACGTACAGAAGCGGTTAAGCGGGGTTTTTTTTGGTGGTTGGAGGGCTTTGGTGGGTATTCAGGGGATTGGTAGTTTCTGCATTTATGCACTTTCAAAATTGTAGGGGGATTTAAGGAACCACTGCTGCTTTTGTCGAGATTTGTGTAGTATCCGAAAGCATATTTGCAATGCACTCATTGAACTTTCGTCAATTTCCATATAAGGTTTATAAAACTGGAGCACTGTCATATACATGTACATGGTGCGTCGGAAGCTATAAAGATAGAAGCTTCTCTTTAAAGGTATAGACCAGTTTTGGAAACGCCCTCCCCCCCCCCCCCTCTACAAAATGAAATGAAAGCTCTTATTACCAATCATGTGAAAGAATATGTTTTGACTAATACGTGATGATACAATTTCTGCCGGGGAAACCGCCTACTAATTGATATATTTGGTAAATTATCATATCTATCCGGACTGGATAGATATCGTGTAGAACCTTGCAGTACACACCAATACTTATATGCTAGATGATCAACCTTTCTGATCGATTCCACACCGTTTCTTTCACAATGCAATCGCATGACCAGAACTGGTCTATACCTTTAGTACCAAGACCAAAATATCAGGGACTGACTTCTTACCAAATATCTTTTTTTTTAAATCTCTGATAAGCAAAAGAAAAGTTATTTCATTAGTTCAGCTTGCTTTCGGATCGAAATTTGTATGGCGGTTTTATTTTGTGGTTGTGCAGTAACGTTATGCCACTGGGTTTCATAAAGGGGGCACAGCCGATTGTTCCCCCTCCAAAGTCCAAGAGTTTAATTCCAAACCCTGTTTCATAAAACTTGTTATTAATAATCGATTCTTAATTTCTATGATGAATCTGCTCTCACCCAACCATATACCACAATTTCAGTAGCTTGTTATTGATTATAAGTTTTATATGAAACAAAACCCTGGTATGATACAAGTATAACGAAGTATAACATTTCCAGTTTTGCAAGATAAAATAATTTACCACCTCCTTCTGTTATTCCTTCTATCACATATTACTTTTCTGTCTTATTCCTCCCTCCCTCTCTCTCTCTCTCTCTCTCTCTCTCTCATTTCATCAACATATTTTGATATATACATCTGCTTTAGTCTTTTTATTGCCTACTTCCTTGCATTCAACGTTTTACATATATGATGTTTTAAATGTAAATAAGTATCCTATTTTTATTTATTTGTGAAATCTGTATAGTGTATAATTTATCTAATTTCACCTTTTAATTAATATTTTAAGCATATAAACTTTTAAATGATGAATTGTATTTTATATTATAATATTCCCATATCAATATAATATGTATCATGTAATCGTTGTACCTGGTTTGCCCTCTCATATGACGAAAAAGCATTCAAAAACACACATACCTAAAGCCTTATTTCTGGTTTTTGTCACTCATTCTCAGTTTTTCCCTTATGGTATTTTTTCTTCCAACACTAGTTCTCCCTCTCTGACTCCCACCTTTTTCTCTCTCCCTTCTTGATTCTCTCTCTCTCTCTCTCTCTCTCTCTCTCTCTCTCTCTCCCCCTCTCTCAAACTGATCATCTATTAATGTATGTACCTTTATACCATCTGATAATTCGAGCTATTTTGGTTTAAAATATAAATGAATATTTGTTGAATACAATAAGTTACTTATTTTGTATGCAGTTATTATTTTGTGTAATGCTTTTTACAATGTTCATTATAATCTCATTTTTTATGTCAAAGAATTGTAAAAAAATCGTACCATTCAGCTATTAGGCTACAATGTGATTAAAAAAAAATAAACCATTGTGAAATAAAGTTCGAGATTTGTTATAGTTTGACTATTTGGGCAACCATTATACATCTCATATTCCGGCTGCGAGATGTATTTGAGTAGCCAGTTGCCTGAATATACTATAAATATACTTGGTTTCAAATGATGGCTAAGTAAAGCACCTTCAAGTTTATATCAATTTCATTGAGATATGTAGTGTGTAAAATCGAAATTATGAGCCTAAAATGTGCTTTTTTACTCGGTATATTAACTGGACGATATGGATTGGACATTAAGAAATGCAGACAGTCCAAAGGATAAGGAGCGTTGAGTGCACTTGATAAGTATTTCTAATATACTTTGTGATTTTTCCGAGTCAGGAAATTTGGGTATTAGCAGTTGCATGCCCTCCTTCATCATAATTTTTTTGCAAAAAATAAAAAAAAGAGTACATCCTGGATGGTTTAAGAACGAGTTCCCCACCCCCACCATCCCAATTTGAAAGTTGGAATGGAACTCCCTTAGCTCACAAATTTTCAGGTGGGGCGAAAATATGGACCACGAAAAATATAAGTGGAGCTCTCAAGTTTTTCCATGTCTATTTCGGTGAAAGCGCTACTCGAAAAAGCTGTGAAATGTCGCCCTCTAATGGCAAGTTTACTCCATGCGATTGGTAACATGTGGAAAATTGACTGGGACGCCATCGGCTAACCAAACGAAGCGGGAACGATTTTGCTTTGTTTATTCTCCAAATTATCAATAAAAACTTCATATTGTAGCTGTCAACACCAGATTGTGAAAATGGCGTATAAAGGGCAGAAGGTGCAGAAAGTGATGGTTCAACCAATCGTATCCTTTTCATAATAATGACTTTTATTTCTGAGACGTTTCTGTGTAAATTTTTGATTTTTGTTCAATGTGTGGGACTATGGCCTTTGTATGCACTACTATCCTGGCTGTGTATTAAAAATAAAAGCTGTGCTATTGATTCTCAACATTTCAAACACCACTGTACAAAACTCAACTGATTTCACTCACAATCAGTACTTAGTGACAATTGATGACACCTAAATAGCAGTAAAATACAATTTTGTCCACTTACTGATGTTGGAAAGAATAATTTAAAAATTCAAATCGTGAGTCTACTGTCTCAAGTGACTGTACTGTCAAACTTGCTGATCAGCCACATCGTGTTCATTGCGTGCATTTGTGTGTTGTGTGTGTATTGACTATTCGTGTGCGCAATTGCTCATCAACAGTTTATTGACTTAAAATATTGTGCTTCCGCAAGGGGCACTGTCGCGCTGGTCCGAGAATAAGGATCGTCTGCATAAACGAATCTGTTTTTCGCATTGCCAGCGCGCGTATCGGGAACCCTACACCCACAGAGCGCAAACCAAAAAAGAAGGGATCGTCTGCATTTTTTCGCGGGCGATCCTTATTTTTTAAGACGCAATTTGTACGCGTGTACGATAGGCCTGAGTCATGTCGGGATTTTCATAAACCGGGTCCCGACGGCCTTGCACCGATCGAGACCCGGTGTCCCGAAATCAGCTCGCAGGATTTGTCACTTGCCTCTATAAAAAGCGCATAGAGTAAAGTACCCGGTAATCGGTCAGCTCCGGTTTTCGGCCAATTGGTTGGATACATGGTAAAATCACTTTAAAATACATCGCATAATAGCATAACACATATCCCACACATACCATACCATGCCAGTGTCACTGAAGAACCACATTTGCAATGAAAAATATATCCTAAAATATCACATTTTAGCGATGTAATCGGCGGTCCCGCTACCCAAGTCTGAAAAATCGAGTTTCTTACGCGTGTATGTAAGAAATATGGGTACCATAAAATGAGCTTTATTTCAAGTATTTTTCAGATATAGAGCCCGATTTTGTGCTGGTCGCAAGCTCAAAAGTATCTCATCGCATGTATTAAATCAATGCAGCCGCACACCGCGACGCACACACGATATGTCCGTCTAATTCAGATTCCAACTTCCGATCACCGCTGTGCCTGTATTCGGCCGGGCGAGCACCCGGGAGCTCCGGCGTGGGATACCTGCTCCGCCCGCTTGTGCTATACATCAGCGCAGAAACGCACGGCGCGCGCGAGCGCTTCCTATTGACTTTGTACATGCGGCCGTAAACTGAAACGCTCGGCCGATAACCGGCTCCAAAACAGTGAAAATTGAAATGAATATTGTCATGGCAATTCGTGATTTTTTTTTGGGATTCTTTTTTTGTTTAAATAATAATAATATTTGCTTCATGATTTGAACAAGAAATGATAATAAATAGGAAGTAAAGAGTCCAATAAATAGGATTTTGTCTTAAGTGGCCGAAAACCAGGTACTTTACTCTATCATCAGTATGTCCCTTAAAAGTGACCTTTTTTATCAGTCAAATAAATCAAGACATGCATACCTCGGCACAGATCGGTATATTCTTCCATTTGACATTATTTTTTATCCATGATTGGCGATGTTTAGTGCCATTATCGTGCCTCTAAAAGTAAAAAAAACTGGAGCAAAAATAGAAAGACAACGATTGAGCCGCCATTTTGATTCATGCAGGTTGAATAAATCGGGTCAAAAACATTAATGTTTGAATAATAAAACGGCTTTCTAAAAAGTACTCCTTTACAACATACCGATCGAATAATTTTAAAAACAAAATAGATATTTTTTCTTTGATTTTGAACACCGCATGCTTCTTTTAAAAGCTGAAAATTACTTGGTAATCACAAGAAGTTTCGATACGGATAGCTGTTGCAAGGCAAGTTCAGACTAGTCTCGGAAAAATGCGCAGTGCTCCTTGTTAGCTGTAATGCGTGCCAGAACGAACCCAAACAAATTAAGACGTGATCGTAACGAGAAAATAATCATTAAAAAGTACGAGAGCACAATTGGAAAGACAACTACTGCTCAAAATTACGATAATCAGATAAATAACTTGGACAAAGAATTCAATAATCGCCCAAGAAATGCCAAAGAAATTGTGATAATCGAGGAGTAACTGGGTACATTTTTATCGCAAGGGGCTTGCTGCAAATACTCGAATCCTTTGTTATACTGCTTTTTACCGTAGAGGGCGTTATTTGGTTTCTAGCCTCGTGTTCAATTTAAACACGTGTAATTCGGACATATCAGCAGGCCCATTCCGATAATGATTGTACCTATAGTAACTCCTTAAATATCACTATTTCTGTGGCTTTTCTTGGACAACTATTGTATTATTCCTCCAAGTTATGTATCTGCTTACGATAATTTTGAGTAGTTGTCTTTCCAATTGTGCTCTCGTAGTTTTTAATGATTTTTTCTCGTTACGATCACGTCTTCGTTTGGGTTCGTTCTGGCACGGATTACAGCTAACTACGAGGAGCACTGCGCATTTTTCCGAGACTAGTCTGAACTTGCCTTGCAACAGCTATCTGTATCGAAACTTCTTGTGATTACCAAGTAATTTTCAGCATTTAAAAGAAGCATGCGGTGTTCAAAATCAAAGAAATAATATCCATTTTGTCTTTTAAAAATTATTCGATCGGTATGTTGTAAAGAAGTACTTTTTAGAAAGCCGTTTTATTATTCAAACATTAATGTTTCTTTCAACCTGATTTATTAATCCTGCCGAGAGACACGGCCAGTACAGTAGCTAGCTAGCAGCTGGCAACAACAACCCCTATGAGGCGAACTGCTTTGCAACCCATATTTATATCAGCAGTTCGGATTGATTCAGGATGAGCTAGAATATGATTGGTAACAATTAAATACTTAAGTTTCAAGGTGGAATGATTTTAGTGGTGTGCAAAACTGCAATTTCTTACATATTTCATTATTTTTTTCGGAGCGTCGGTTCTCAAAAAACGAAACCGGGACCCGACGGCAACGGTCGGGTCCCGGTGTGATCGACCGTACCGACTCAAGCCTAGTGTACGAGGATATCCTCGTTTATGCAGATGATCCTCATTCTCGGACCATCGCCCCCGAGAATGTCTGTTGTCACTGTTAGTAACACTAAGGTTTGCAATCCAATCAAGTCATGTTGCATGCATATATACTATCTATCACATGGTACATAGTATTAGTACATACAAGATTTAGACATGTTACCATTTATTCACCTTATATACATGTAGTTATACAGCTTTGCTCATTTGGTGACTTATTTTTGTTCCAAGTACAATTAATTTCCTTGACAGACTATTCTTCTCAAATTTGTTTATCCTGACAGAACTTGATTTTCAGATATCTTCAGAATGTAAGTATACATTGAAGTCCTAAGAAATTTAGAATAAATAATCCATTCTTACTGCCTCCACGCTTGTCACCAAATTGTCAATGTCCTGGTTGTATCTTTTAATTTTCTTTTTGTTGTTGAAATATCAGTGAAATAATTTTTGTTTTACTTTATGTGGAATGTAATATATCCGTAGATTATCTGTAGATTATCTGTAATATGTTTTCTTCCATACATATTACAAAATAGCATGTAAAGCCTGTTCAACAGCTTTGAATATGAATTATATTTTCTTTTTTAAATGCCTGAACTGTCCTTTAGATTTTAACAGTGCCTTTAATTATTATTATTATCATCATCTTACTCTACTTGTACCATTTTTAATACCAGAGGTTTTGTATTTATCTTTCCTTTCTTTTTTCCTTTTTTTAGAGGTCAAGAGTTCAGATCTGGCTGTACGACCAATCAAATCTCAGGATTGAAGGACATATCATTGTAAGTACAGTCAAACCTGCTTCAGTGACCACCTGTCTACAAAGACCGCCTGTTTACAACAAGCACATTTTTTGGTTAACTTGAAAATGTTTTCTCATTGAAACGTGTACTAAAGGAACCTGTCTACATAGACCACCTGTCTACAAAGACCATTTTTGTGTTTTCCCTTGGGCGGTCGCTGTAGACAGGTTTTGACTGTATATTGAAGCTGTAATGTACAAAGTTTATTAGGGGTGAGGAGAACGAGGAAGATGTAAAAACTGAAGAAGGGGGAAAGAATAGGAGAACAGACGGAATACTAGAAAAATAGGAAGAAAGACGATTGACATGGTGGAGTAGTTGAAGCCTTGAAGGAAAAGAAGTAGAACAAGAAAAAGAGAATATGAGGCTTCCCCCCCCCCCCCCAAAAAAAAAAGGGTTTAGGATCCATTGAAAATACATGCATATTTCCAAGATAATGCATTGCATGAATCTGCATTTTAAGGTTCATAAATGGCCAAGTGGTCTCTGTTCTCATAAGTAATACCAGAAATGTTTGCAAATGTGTAAAGACAGCCATTTACAGTACACCTCGAGAAACTTGTCATGAATCACAAAAGTGTTGTGACAATTGTGATTGTTTAAGCCCTTGCAGCAAATGCAAACCCAAGAAATTTGGTATCCTTAAAGGGATCGTTTAACAATGTTAAATCTGAGATGCACGGCCCTACATGCTATCAAAATGCTTCAAAATGATCAAGAAGTGCCTCAATAAAGTAAAAACCTTTGAGTGACCGGTTTTACCATACCGTACTCGTTTTCCCCAATAGCCTGTAGTCTTATGAAAACCGTTTGGCAAACGCAAAATTTGATTTCGATTTTCAATCATAAATATCTTGATAATCAGACAGGCGATCAGCTTGTAAAAGTCATGGGGTTCCTGAGTCCTGACTGACCTAAAGGTTTGTAATTATCATTGCAGCATGAGTTAAATCAAGGATTTTTTTAAAGGATCTAAGACAAGGTTACCGGATCTCTTTAATGAGACAGTTTTGTCGAAATTCTCTAACAGAGAAAGGCGTGATTATTTTTCGGCATAAAACTTTTGCAAATCTGAACCACTCCTGAAATTTACAGATATTTCATGCACAAAGAACCTCTCTTGTTGAACAGATAGCCTGTTTCTTCTGAATCTTTTGTATTTCTGTTCTTTGTAAACTACATGTATGTCTGAGCCTTTGTTTTACATGTGAGCGAAACAAATATCCATGTTGAACGTACATTGGACAAATACCTTGAATTCTCGCTACCCTAAATAGGTACGAAAATCTCGAAATTCGCGAGACGAGGTAATTTTCACTCTCTCGGGTCGTCACTACAACTTCCGGTATAGAGTCCCATCCCAAGTCACGGCCTTCATCCACCCCCATTTTTCAGGGTTCTTACGCTTGGAATCATGAGCCCAGCACTATGCAGCCTCACAAAAGAAAACCATCGTCACTGATGTCAAAAGACGCAAAAAACAACGAATGAAATGTTCAAATAAACGTTGAAATATTTGCGAAAAAAAAACAAGACCGAGCAGACGACATATTCGGTGCATACACGTTGTGTGGCGACGGCGTTTTATGTTTGCGCTATCGCGCCGCCTGCACAGGAAGCTGTAATGTCGAAAAGCTATCCCATAATGCAATGCGCGTTTTCAGGATTTTCCCCGGATCTCGGCAGAATCGCTATTTGGGGTAGCGAGAATTTAATTGATTTGAATTAAATTCATAGTACATAGTCTAATTATTCTGAATCTTTTTTTCCTCAGGGATTTGATGAGTACATGAATGTAGTACTAGATGATGCTGAGGAGTACCACAAGAAAAATAAGACAAGGAAACCATTAGGTGAGTCTACATCTTAATGTGAATTTTGTTTGTGGTTCCCTAAAAAATACTAAAAAAAGGTATTTTTAAGGGTACGTCTATGCTCAACTTTTTCAGGCCAGAATGAGGCATTTGTTACGCATTTAGTTAAAAACACGGTTATGTCCTTTCTCATTTTTGTAGAATCGCCCAAAAACGGCGATCATAATCGCCGATCGTAAACTCACAAAAAGGTGCGTTTTGGATCGGCAATTCTGGGGAAGCATAAACACACAATTATTTGTAAACGCGTTTAAATGGGGTCAACGTAGTATGCGCAATGCAGGTTTGCGAATCCAGCTGCAGAGCCAGAGAAGTGAGTATAAACAGTACACCGTGGAACTGTGATTACGTTGAGCATTTCAAATTGCTCATTCTGCCTTCAAAATTGAGCATAAACGTACCCTAAGAGAGTCAGCAAATAGAAAGGTCTTTTATTTGCATATATTTGACCAGTTCCCTGAGGTTTGATCGATTTATATCTGATTGTACGTATTTTGAAAATTAATATTATTTTATAAATTCATACCTGTAATATCTTTGAGCTACAATGTACATGTCATTCGAAATTGCAAGTACATTGCCTTTTGTCTCTTACCACTGTCATAATTTGTGAATTTGTCAGGCCTGATAATTACCCGATTTAAATCGGTTTCCCAATTTTTTTGTTATTTATTTTTAAACCCAATTTTATCATGATTTTCCAGATTTTTCCCTTATTTTGTCTATCCTTCCCGATTTTCCCCTATTTTTTCCCAATTTTCTTACTTAAAAGGGGGAATGTTGTTCGCCATTTTTTCCCCCGAATCCTTTTTTTTTTTTAGTGCTCACTATCACTCCTGATTTGTGAAGTCTTTAACCTATGCAAGATTACATGTATTGGTTCAACACACCTTGTGATGAAATTAGTGCTCTTTATGGTGCAATGGCGTGTTAAATATCCCCTTTTTTTTCCTTCTTCTCGCAGGACGGATATTGCTGAAAGGAGACAACATCACACTGATTCAGAACGTCCAAGAAGCTGCGGCAGCCGCAGAGCCGGCTCACTAGCACTGTCCTCGGGCTCGGCTTTGTTTCATATCAGCTTGTATATAATACCTGTACATCATACATCTTAGGATAATGTTGCATCTGTTTTTGTTGACCCGTCTGTCATATTGTTTGCTTGTTTATGAGCTCAAAGTGATCAGTCAGATTCCATTTTATTGTTGTATTGTAATCATGAATCTTTCGTGGGGGGGGGGGGGGGGGGGGGAATCATTCATGCAGAGATTAACTCGATTTTGAGCTTCATATTATCAATCTCTTGTTATCACGAATAAGGGGAAGAATAATTAGATAGGATTCATTCTATAAAATAGCGAAAATAGCTAATGTTATTTAAATGCCCATCAGCTTCAAATTTTCAGTTAATGTGCACATAATCGTGAAACGGATTAGAAATATTGACGCTTGAATTGTCTCTCCGGAGAATCATATTTACGAACCGCAAATAATCTTGGAAAAGAGGTAGTAAATCAGGAATCATTCCTTTTTGGAGGAGCAAGATATTTTCCTGCTTCTCAGGGTATTGAAATCAAAATTTTAAACAAAGATAATTCCTACCTGCTTCATTTAATACGTACTCCACAGTCTTTTTTATCACTTGATGCTTCAACTGAATGAGCTAGACTTGATGCGACAGCCCTTTTTGGTTCAGAATGTACTTCTAATGCAGGGTTTATTGCTGTTTTGGAACTACAACCAATTGGTCTATATCCCATAACCCAGCCCATCTACTATCCACACGGTCTAATAATCATTCAATCATAAATAACAATCATCATCAAATGACTCTTAGACCTTATGGATGGTAGATGAAAATGGGCATTACACAATCTGGGAATTAGACTAACTGAACAATAGACCAAATGGGTTGTAGACTTATTGGAGATTGGACTTAATGACTATTAGCCCCACACGGTCATTAGACCAAATAACAAGTAGACCAAGTGATTATTAGACCATGTGGATAGGATGGGCGGGGTGTAGACCAAACAGCGTTTCGTCTTTAATTTGTACATCTATTTTATATCAAAGCATTGGTGTGTTTTGTAAGTACAAGACATGTCCTGATGTGTATTTTTAATAGAATACAAGTAATCAACTTTTCAATATTCTACAGCTTTCCTACAACACAACAAAGATAAGTCACTCATGTCAAATTGAAAGATCATGTTTGTATTCTGTAAATATTTAATGTTGGTGTAAACGTTGATCTTGTTTTTCTTTTAATTATTTTCTTTGTTGTAAGCATTCCTTAAAATCACAGATAAGCAGATAAGTGCACTATTATAATATTTCTTAGAACTTAGTGAATATTTGTATTCTGTACGGCCTGAACCATAGGATAGGTTTATAAACTTTGAAGGAGTATGTTGTAAAGCTCAATCATTATCAAATTGATTTATCTGATTTACCCTTTGCTTGTCTATTTTCCTCTGATACAAAAACGAGGTGTGGAAGGTATACCGAGTTATATTCTTTCCCAATTGAACGCTGTGCACTTGACATAACGCCATCTTATTCAGTGTGAACATTTATGACAATTTTCTGTTGTACACAATAAAACACTTTTTGAATTTTGTACACAAAGAAAGATGTAACCTTTGCTAATAATTGTTGTGAGTGTTCATGCGAGAGTTACTGAATTAATGCAACTTTAATTAATGGGGGTATATTCAGTACTAGGTTTATTTATGCTTTTTGTTGTTGTAATAATAGGTATTATGGTATAGTATGTTATTCCCTTGACTTGCAATCCAAGGGTTGAAGGTTTGAATCCCAGCCTACACTAACATCCTTTGGCAAGACATTAATCTACATTTGCCGCTCTCCACCCGGATGTAAATAGGGACCTGGTAATTGCTGGGGTAATAATAATTGCAGGGCCCTCTGGAAAGACAACATTAATCTGATAGGGCTTATCTTGGTTATACAAAATTATTATATTATGTCTTTGTTTGAGAACGTTTGTATTGACGAATTGGATGAGAGAATAATGTGAGAAAGATCTAGAGAGAAACGCAGATCGATTGAATTTTCTGACCGAGCGATGAATATGAAAAATTATCGTGCCACGAGTAGAGAAAAGAACAGTGAAGATTTGGATGGTAGTACAGATAAGGAAGGTAATCTATTCAATCAGAGAGAAATATTGATGGAAGGAATATGTATACAGCCAAAGAGTGTAACAAAAAAGTAAGGAGAGATAGAGAGAGAGAGAGGAGAGGGAGGTGAGGTGATAAAGAGAAATTTAAAAGCGGAGGACAGGAAAGAGGAAATGGAATGAGAGGAAAAAAAATCTGATTTGAAATAAAGTGACGTTTTGGCACAGACGTAGTGCATCAGGAGCGAAGGTGTTCTTCTTCTCCATCTCCTACTTTTTCTCCTTATTCTCCTTCTTCTCCTACTTCTTTCTTTTTCTCCTTCATCTTTTTCTTCTCCTACTTCTCATCTCCTTCTCATTCTGCTTCTCCTTCTTCTTGTCTAATTCTTCCGTTTTTCTTCTCCTATTTCATCTTCTAAATATCTCTCCTTCTCCTTCTTCAGTGCAACACAAACCAGTATCAGCTTTAGAGAAGGTATCAAAGCTGGTCCTCGGTTGTACATTTTTAGCACCTGTTAACTTAGCACATGTCCATTATTATCTTCCATCCAATTACTTTCAATCATCACACCCAAGACTTACACACATCATCACCACGTTCCATTCTTTCAATTTCTTTCTACTTCGCCAAACATCATGCCCCATACCCTAAAGAAATATGGAGTGTGTAAAACCCAGAAATTTTCTCTTTATTTCTTCATGGTAACACCCACTGAGAGACTGCAGGGTCATGCACATTTTTTAGATCGATTTTCATGAAGATTACTATACATCTAGTAAATGTTAAATATTGTCAAATTTTACATTAATTACTGGAAAGCGTGTTAACATGATACATTTGGAGAAAAAATAGCATGGAGAAATCATGACGCTTTCCAGTACTTAATTTACTTTTAGGGTGAACTACATTGAGGACATATTTCAACAAATAGCAAATGATTTGAAACAAACTGTAGTAGTGATTCGTGGAAATATGGATTTTTAATATTTACTTAACATATGGATATATACAAATGAGATGATAAGTACTTTTATATATATATATAGTTTCATGGACAAAAAAAAATCAGTATAATCTAGGACCTCACCACAAAACGGCAACATATATACAAATACAATTCTCTGTATACATAGGCTAAACAAATATCCTACAAAAACATCAATACAATTTTTGGTGAAGTTTTTCATTTTCATCACTTTGCATTTAAATATACATTAAATATATTACTGGAGAAATATTTTTCAATGACAGTATTTCCCCAATAAACGGTGAAAATTTGTTGCTCTCTCTCGTGCTCTTCACAATTATATAAATTATAATAAATTATAATTTTTTGATCACAATTTGTTCTTCAGCCAGGCTATTTCAGAATAGTCAATTATCAGATACATCATTGAATATATGTGTATTCTAAAGAAAATGTGAATTTCCTAAGAGAAGACTGTACCATTATTTGTTAATTTGTACAAATAACATTCAACTGTTATTCAATAACTGTATGAAATTCATAAGAATGGACGATCAATTCATTCCATTTAATATACAATAAATAATTATTTAATATTATTATATTTGACGAGACTGATCATGTAGTAAAAATAAACAATTGTTTGGTAATATCATCTGTAACAAATTGAGAGGCTTGAACCTCGTGCAAATCATTCACTCTAATCCATTCTTATCTTTTAATATAAAATTTTAAGTCTGACTATTTCTCTTCCACTTTATAAATATATAATTCCAATTCTCTTGCTCATTATGATCATGAATCACTTTAGCAGTTATTATTACATACTAATTAATAACAAAAATTACAATTTAACATGCAAATTGTGAAAAAAGCTTGCAGCATGCACGATTCTCATTCATAAAGCTTACATTTCTTCGCTACAATTTTTGGCATTGAATACCCAGACATCAAGATGTCTGATGGAAACATGAGGCGATCATTTCACAAATCTTTTTAACACAAACATGTCTGCCCATTCGAGACTGGTCTTGTCCTTATTCAGTACCTAAAAATAGCCTACTTTTAGTGTACACCTGAATCAGGCTCGCTAAACCCCTGATAGCATAATGACACTGACTGGTTATCAAGAGGTGTTCCTTTTTTTAAACCAGCACATGACTTGTGAAAAATTTACGCTACAACGATTAATAACATTTTAAACACACTAAAAACATAGCCTCACAAGAATAAAAAATCTGTAGTAAAAAAATAAGCTGCTTTTGAATGTACAATAGATTGGCTTACTATACTATGTTCCCAAATCTTATACAAATAAATACATGAACATCGGGTCTATGCATTAAAAAAACAAAGCCCCCAACTCTCTCTCTCTCTCTAAAAAAAAAAATAAGTGAATGTATACTCATGAT
>JAVYIG010009316.1:0-79559 GCA_035222895.1 Strongylocentrotus droebachiensis | reverse complement strand
AGAGGTCTGTTACTTATACACTACACTACAAAACATGTACCTTTCCAGCCAACTCTTCGGACAATTTTCTTTTTTACCCAAATCTGTGTAAAAATAAAAAAATTCATACAATAAGGTTGGGTTAAAATTTTACCCAACTCTTGGGTAAAAAATTCACACAACAACAAAGTAAACTAGACTTGAATTCGTCACTTAGACGAATTAGGTGATACGTATGACATTGGTTTACATAACGTAGAATGCATTACACGATATCATATTATTTTAGAAAATGCTCCTCCCATTATGATCTATCCATATGTCAAGTTTTAATTGTGTCGATCCCTTGATCATTATGGATCTAGGGAAGATAGATTGAGACAATATATGACAATTGACTCTGTGCAGTAACCAGTTACACCTTTGACTCTAATTTACATGATGAAGAACGCAATTTGACGATTTTATCTTCTTCAAAGAAATGAAAATGTAATTGATAAATAAGAGCTAATGCCTGAATAATTAAAATTGAATAGTGTATGACGTCACGGTGTCCCGGCGTAAATGAAAAGTCAAAATAAATAAGGGAATACATTAGCGATCATTTTGAGTTGTCGACAAGAGATTCGCTAGTTGCTTGAAAATAAAATCTTTAAATATTGGATGGATATATATTGTCACTGTATAAAGAATGTAGATTAGAGGGATATTGATCTGTTAGTCTTTCTCGAAGGCTTATCAATTAAAGGAATACAAAAAATTGAATGTATTGCGCTCAAGAAATTATGTACAAAATTGCAAATAAATTTCACGAGATCAATGTTAAAATCTCCCATTATATAAACCTGTTTATGTTCAGTATAAGTTTTCTGTAAAAAAAATTCAAAGACAGGGATGAAATCATTGATATTTGATTGAGGTTTCCTATATATGACACCTACATTAATATTCTTATGTCTCGGCAAGTTGCTTTTAATAAACAGTGATTCATAATTGTATGATGGGTATAATATAAATATATCATTGCGTATTTCATATTCAAAGTTGTCAGCGACCAATAGACCAACACCTCCACCCTTTTCTTCTTGGCGACTAGAATGTATAAATGAATAACCAAACACATTGAATAATAGTGGCGTACTGTCATTAATCCAAGTTTGAAAGAAATCTATACATAAAGTACAGATGAAATTGGATAAAGCATTAAAATGTATGTTTAAAATACGGGAATTAAAATGTAAAATACTAAAATGATAGTCAATGTTACTGAATTCAGTCGTAAAATCTCATCAATATAATATTTACAGTTCAGAAACCTAATTAAATGAAACTCATCTTCTTTTTCGGATAAATAGTTTAAATAATTGATATCAGTGTAAGTATCTGTAGTATTACTACCAAATATTAAATGAAGTTCGTCATTATTCAAGTCTTGAATAGGAAATGAAGAATGAGTACAGAGTGGGCTATTAATGTAGACAAATGCTTATGTTCCCTATAACGCTCATTTCATGTATTTTAGTACCAGAGAAAAAAAGAAGTCAGTCACTCACTAGTGTCTGAAAGTAAAGTCCAGAAAGTAGAAGTGTTTACTTACATAATTTGAATACAAGGACACTACTAACGTTTAAGTTTCACAAATAGGACATACGTGACATAATTCATCATTTCAACATTCAATTGAAAATTGTGACATGATCCCATCATCTGATCGAAAAACTAAAAGCACCGTTTTTTATAGCCCATGGTCTCAGCTATAACATATCCAAATTTGGGAGAAAACAAAGCACAAATGAGCGAGATAGTGCTGAAAGATGGATGCGATGTAGATTCATAGTGTGGACAAAATTCACCCTCCATAGACATAACACGCAAATGACGAAAATTTCGACATGTGGCCTTTAATTGAATTTTTTACTATGATGACATCATTTAAATGAAAATTGGTGTAAACTGATCTCGAAGACGATTGCCTCGGCTACAACATATTAAAATCTAGAAGAGAATCGATGAATATTAAGAGAAATACACTAAATTTTCCATAAACATAATGACGTCATAATATGCATTTTTGTATTTTTGACTTCCAAGGCCATTATGATGACGTCAAGATGTACTTAATGGCCAAATGAGATATGAAATCATACCTTCGACACATACTCTATCTAAATATGGAAAACAAATTGGCAGTCCTTATTCATATCAATGGACTTTTTATGGGCATGTTTTTGCCCGTATATGCTATGTATTACAAAAATCGCGCGTGCGGACGGTTATCTTGAACGGACGCTCATTCCGTTATTAATAATGATAAAGAGATAAACTTGGTATCAAATTGTTCAGAAAATTATGAGGAATATCCTGTCAAAAGTTTTTGCGGAGGAATTATTTTTCGTTCGGCCGTGACGAACGAAAACGCGCAAAAATGCGTGTTTTGCGCGATTTTTTATGAATGCTTATAATGGCCTAAAACGTATGCAAACAAAATTTAAGACGATTTTGAGCAATTTTAAATTTTACGCGCGCATTAACGCGCGCACCTACGCGTACGCGCATTTTTGCGCGCATTTATTGATCTGAAATTGACCCGACAAATATTGACCTTGATCATGACAAATATGAATGAGAAATGGCTTTCTGTTATGAAGATATGATCATAAGTTGATTTTCACAAAATGGCGCCTGGATGACGTCACGATCATTTTGAGTCTTTGAAAAGTCACGCAGTTCTAAGTTAGACTAAGATCTATCATCATTGAAAGATTCATAACAATGGCTTCATTCAGTCTTGAGATATCCTGCGAACAAATTCGAGGAAGAATAATAATAAATAAATAAATAATAAAAATCTTGACGAAATCAAAAGGTGATACGTTGACTTCGTTACGTATCACCTAACGAGTACCCAGGATGAGTTGGGTAAGAATTACTCAATGTTGTGTCAAAAAGGTAACATGGTTGTCGTTGGGTAACATTACCTTTTACATTGGGTCACATTACCTTTTACATTGGGTCAAATATATCGCACATCAGTTGGGTAAAATATTAAACATTTGCTGGGTAATTTTTTACCCAACCACCCCTGTGTCAAATTTGACCCAACAAACATGCATGTTCCCTTTTTACCCTCGTAAAGTGTAAAATTTTACCCAATATTGGGTATCTTTTTTTTAGAGTGTATATAACAGTAGGCCTATTTAGTAAGAAATATGAGCTGCATGTTGTGTTATGAAATTCATCTTGCTTCGAGTTATGAAATCATATAAAAAGGAAATAAATTTTGCAAAGAAATCCCTTGAATAATAACCATCTATATTAATCGATTGCGTTGATGATGATACTGATGATGATGCCTGCATGATGAAGGAGAAAAAGATGATGAGAATAGTTGTTGTTATTTTTTATTTCCGTATAATAAAATCAGATACAAGTACATATAAAGTAATCATACAGAGAAAAGGGACCGTATACGGCTGGTAGCCCATGTTCAGCTGCAACTATATTGTTGCTGTTGGTCCTCCATGGAGCCAGTTTATACAATATACAAAATATACGTAATATTAGAAATTAACAGAATAAATAATTACAAAGTATCAGTCGAAAACATAATATAAATAATTAAAGAAAAAAAAACATATAAACATACATAAAGACATACATAAAATAGTAATGATGATGATAATGATGATGATAACAATTATAGTAGTAATGATGATGATGATGATAATGGTGATGATTGTGATAGTAATGATGATGATGACTGCATGATGACGAAGAAAATGATGATTAGAATATTGATGATGATAACGATAATGATGATGATAATGGTAATGGTAATGATTGTTTTGATGATGTTGTTATTGCCTAGATTCTTTGATAACTTTGTTAAATGGCTTTCGAATCAGTGCAATTTTTCAGATAGGGGGAAAGGGGGAGAGAAAGAGAAAGAGAGAGAGAAAGAGAGAGAGAGAGAGAGAGAGAGAGAGACCGTTGATCCCTCGAAAATTCCAAGGGTGACTACTAATCCCCGACATCCCCGACATCCCCGACATCGGTGTCACCCAACGCATGGCTCTACCGGATATCCGATGATGATGTAATTGGTTATACGTCCTGGTACAATAAATGTTCCAAAATTATATTAACAAAGTTTGAGATCGAAAAAACATCAACAACAAAATAAACACGATTATCAACTAGACCAGGGTAAACCTGGTAATTCCTGACACGGACTGGTAAGAAAGTGATTTCAATCTATAGTAGAAAGCCTATAAATTCAGTGATCCAGCAGATAGTTGTTCAGTTTGGAGCTCGTTCTCTTTTATAAGGCATCGAATCTAGAGAAAGCTTGTAGCATCGGAGAGACCTTACAAACATGGAGGTGAAAGTGACACTGATCGTTGCCATTGTGGCTGCTCTTGCTATCTCGGGTAAGAAATCAAATTATTACTTGGTATTACTTGATAAGTGGTAAATATAAAGCCAGCGAAGGGCTAATTATTTCATTTTTTATAATATGCATTTCTAAATTGTTTGTTACACAATATAATTAACTTTATTTCTTAAGCCTACACCAATCCGTTTGTTGAATGACAAAAGATGTGTATTATGTTTACGTTCAATCTGGTATTAAAATTCAATTCAGTCAGAATTAGGCGTTTTGAATATCGAACCGCATTAACTAATCCTGAGCTATGTAGAGCCAAATATAATAATGCAGAATGTGATTACCTAATTAATTTGATTATTTCATTACCCCTTACAGCTCACGCACGAAGAGATTTCAATGAACGACGAGGAAAGGAGAATGGTAGAGAGAGAGGACAAGGTCGCTTTGGAGAAAGGCCTGGTGGAATGCAGATGGGTGGACCAAGGCAAGATGGTGGACCAATGGGTGGAAGGAGATTCGACGGACCTGAATCTGGTGCCCCACAGATGGATGGACGGAGACAAAATGGCGTTCCGATGGGTGGTAGGAGGTTTGATGGACCTGGATTTGGTGGCTCCAGACCAGATGGTGCTGGAGGAAGACCTTTCTTCGGCCAAGGAGGCAGGCGTGGTGATGGAGAAGAAGAAACCGATGCTGCCCAACAAATTGGTGATGGTCTACGAGGGCCCGGTCAGTTTGATGGTCATGGACGTCGTCATCATGGCCACCGTCAAGGTCTACCTCAGGACCGACCAGAGGAACAACCGTTCGGTCAGCGCAACGAAAGCAGCGAGGAGGATGGCCGTCCTCACCACCATCGCCACCATGGCCACCACCACCATCATCATAACCAGACAGAAGGTCACCAAGGTCATAATGAGACGGGAGATCAAGATCAGGACAAACCAAATGATACAAGGCCCTTCCGGTTTAACCACTTCGGTAGACGCAACCACACAGAAAGTCACCAGGGTCATAATGAGACGGGAGATCACCCCCATCGTCATCACAACAAGACCGGAGATGGAGATCAGGACAGACCAATGTTCGAGATGAGACCCTTCCGGTTCAACCCCTTCGGTAGAAAGCCTTTCGGAGGCCGTCCCTTCGACAGACGCAACGGAACCGAAGAAGGATCTCCCAGGCGTGATGGTCACCGTCATCCCTATGGTAACCGAGGACGTGGGGGTGAGAATGAAAGTGAAGAGAAGGAGCATCCAACGACGGAAAGCGTAACGAAATCTTCACCACCTGAAGTGGTCGCCGTCGATGAAGAAGACATCAATGTGGTCGCCGAGGTGTAGAATTTGTTTTTAAAATATTGCTTGTGTAAATATATTGATAATAGTCACTAATGTCTTTCCTTGGACAGAATGCATATCTTACCAGAGACAACAGCATGGATTGTGTCTAAAAATTCAGATACAAGAGACTGAAAGCCAGTGAAAGGTGCATGAAAATGCTGACGAATTATCAAACTCTTATTTATACTGAATTTTTGAAGACTTGTTAAATAAATATATATAATTGAAATCGTACAAATACTTGTGAAGCGTTCAATATTAAAGCCCCTTATATTTTCATTATGCAGCTGTGATTGGTTGAAGAGGTAAAAGAGAGATAGATAGAGAGAAAGGCAGAGGGAGACAGACAGAGAAAGATGGGAGTGAGAGAGAAAAAAGAGAGAGAGAGAGAGAGAGAGAGAGAGGTAAAATAGATAGAAAAGGTAGAGAAAGCAAGGGACAGACAGAAATAGAGATAGATAGAGATAGATCACTGAGATAGAGAGAGGGGGAGAGAGACAGACACAGAGAGAAACAAAGATAATTCATAAAGAGATGGGAGTGAGAGAGAGAGAGAGAGAGAGAGAGTTAGAGAGAGAGAGAGAGAGAGAGAGAGGGAGAGAGAAAGAGGGAGAAGATAGATAAATATACATATATATAATTTAAATGCACGAAGTAGGAAATTTGTACGCTCATTCATGAATTTGATTTCACCGAAGATGAATAAGAGTGCCGATAAATGAAATTGATTGCTCAGATTTTGAATTTGAATGTCCGAATTCACATGCGAGCGACTTCTATTTGAATTTCAAGTTTCAAGTTTCAAGTTTATTTTGGTTCACATTTCACAAAAAAAGAATTTACATAATTGACAAAATTAGAACATAATATGAATATACTAAAAGAATCACGTTATATAATCAATTCTTTGTAAAGACGTCGAAATTAATTGTATTGAATAGTATACAAATATACACTGTCTTGAGAGGTTCTGGTTAAAACTATGCGCAATCGGTGACACCAATAGGCAAATGATACTTTTGGAGTCACCGAGGCCCATAGTTTTAACCAGTACCACGAATAGAAGGCATGGTATATTTTTTTTATATCCTGCATTTTTTTAAAAAAATTAAAATACCATTTTGGGGAGAAAACAAAAATTTAGAACAAAAAAAAAATGTCAATTTTTATCTAAAAAGATTTGAAATATTTTGTTTTCATTGAATTAAGATTTGAAAAAGAAAAAAAATTATATTAAAAAAAAAAAAAAAATCCACATTTTTTTCCAACTCCCAAATAGTACACTCATATACAGTAGTACTTTAATAGATGAAATGTTTCTGGTCACGTGACGAGCTCTCAACCAATCTGCTTTCTAGTTCTCTTTCCGCTCTGCTACTCCTTTTCTATCTAAAAACGGTTACCTCTGGGTTTTTGTGTTTTGTTTTGTTTGTTATAAAACAATGTTTTGGCTTTCGATTGAGCGGAGGATATGCCCCGTGCCTCCCCATTTTCTTGACTAATTCTCGCTACCCCAAATAGCGATTCTGCCGAGATCCGGGGAAAATCCTGAAAACGCGCATTGCATTATGGGATAGCTTTTCGACATTACAGCTTCCTGTGCAGGCGTTCGTGATCACAACCCTCTCTTTCACGGTAGAGTTTAACGGCCTTTTGTGCTAAAGTCATTAATTCTGCCCGAAGCTTTCCATTGCATATTATAATCTGTACAAATTACACTGATTGGCATCGATTTTAGCGTGCGTGAAAACTCTGCACAGCGAACACAGGCGCTAGCGCCAGCGGGATGGGACTCTATACCGGAAGTTGTAGTGACGACCCGAGAGAGTGAAAATTACCTCGTCTCGCGAATTTCGAGATTTTCGTACCTATTTAGGGTAGCGAGAATTGCTAGTCTGGGGAAGCCATTTCCAGCAAGAACACAAGCTTTTGCTTCTTCTTGTAAGAAATTATAGTTCATTGGATGAGATCAAGGTGTAGGCCAGCGTTTTTTACCTTTTTTTTTAGTCAAGGCACATTTTTAAGAAACAAAAAGGTTTCGCGTCACCCTAATCCCAAATTAATATTCAGAAGATTCATTTTATATCACTCTGACACTCGTCCCGCTCCATCACACTTTTAATACGATAAAAATTGACTTTGTAGTCAACACACTAGATAAAATATAGAATTAAACGTGCAGGCACCTCGCTGCCGAATACATTGATACAAAACTCAATATGTGCAGTCAATTCGAAGCACGAATATGAGGAGATTCGGGCATCTCATTGCCCAGAATTATCCCTAAATGTTGCGAGCGAGTGAAGGGAACGAGCGTGGTAAAATTGAAATTTGTATATAAAAGATATATCACATAATATGTGGGCGCCTAACTGTCAAATAGAAGGCTATTCGGGCACCTCAATGCTCAAATATTAAGGCACTTCGTTGATAGAAATCATCATGTTTCTAAGTGTTGCGAAGGAGTGAAGCTAGCAAGGAAGAAAGACAATTTTCTATCCAGTAAATTGCTATTTTCTCATGAAATTACATACTGTACTTCAGTGGTTGTTAAGGTTTTCAAGAAATCGACGCTATTCCAAGATTTTTTTTTTAAATCTTATATATTCTTCAAATTCTTTTGTGGTACCCTAAAAATGTCTTGGGGCACATCGGTTGAAATACGCTGGATTAGGCAATTAGCCTAGGAAAATGTAAATGCTAGCCTCTTGCTAGATTTACATATACCGTCCATGTAAAAAGAATTATTGATTTTTCAGTTTTTCGATGGCTCACTACCCCGGATGTTTATTTATCACGACCCTTCGATAAACACATATTTAGAATAATAAATTCGGTACTGGAAAACAGAACAGAAATGCCGTCCTTACACAGAAATGTTGTTGCAAATTATAGTCAAACAGACTACTTGCCAAAGAGTAAAGGTATGTAACAGAAAAATTGTAATTGTTGGAGACGAAATAATTTTCAAGGAACGCAATTGCAATTCATTCATAATGCATTGTATACCATTAGGTTAACTTCAGAATGTGGATATAATTATGTAATTATTGGAATTGTAACTGGTATGAGTTCATACGAACGAGGGGCTGTTTTAAAGGTACTATGTCCCTTTTGCAGCCAACCTCAAATTCTGTAGAACTTTGCAGGAATTATGAATATGTCATGTATGTCCTATCTGTGAAATTTAAACGTTAGCAGTGTCCTCATATTCAAATTATGCAAGGAAACCCGTTTACTTGCTAGACTTCACTGTCAGACACTATGAGTGACTGACTGGCTTTTTTTCTTCTTTGGTAATAACATACATGAAAAGAGTTGTAAAGGGTACATGAGCATTTGTCTACATCAATAACCCACTTCTTGTGATGGCCAAGATTAAACTGATTGAATCTTTGCGCAGCATAAAACGTATGACCATTCGGTACAATTGTCTGAAAATCAAGACTATTACTTTTGGGCTCTATAGCCATAAAGTCGATTTGACAACTAATAGTCGTTATTTTCCCACTTGAAGACATTTTCAAGCCCCACCTTTTTTAGGGAAGTTCTAAATTAGTATTATCTTTCAAATGCAGTTGGAATTTAACCTTTTCATTTTTTGGGCCTGCAAATGGGACATAGTACCTTTAATGGATGTCCTGAATTACTTTTTAATTTCCGAATGATTACGATGATTATGATGATGATGATGATGATAATGATGATAGTGGTAATGATGATGATTGGTATGATGATTAAGATGACGACTGTAAGATAACGAAGAAAATGATGACTAGAACATTGATGATGATAATGATGATGATGATAATGGTAATGATAATGATTGTAATGATGATGTTGTTATTGTCTAGATTCTTTGACAACTTTGTTAAATGGCTTTCGAATCAATGCAATTTTTCAGATAGAAGGATCGGGGGATAGAAGGAGAAGGAGAGAGAGAGGGGGGAGAGAAACCGATGACCGTTAGCTCCCTCGCAAACTCAAAGGGTGACTACTGTACTACGCCGCGACATCGGTGTCACCCAACACATGGCTCTACCGGATATCCGAAGATGAAGTAATTGGTTTTGGTACTAGTACATACAACGCACTCTCCAAATCAAGGGTTGATAAAAGGTTAAAGATATTAACAAAGTATGACAATATAATTTTAAAAAAAGGGGGGGGGGGGTCAACTAGAACAGGGTATACCTGGTAATTCCTGACACGGTCTGGTACGAGTGTGAGATATCAATCCAGGGTAGAAAACCTATAAATTCAGTGATCCGGCAGATAGTTATTCAGTTTAGACCTAGTTCTCTCTTGGAAGGCAACGAATCTAGAGAAAGGTTGTAACATCGGAGAGACCTTACAAACATGGAGGTGAAAGTGACACTGATCGTTGCCATTGTGGCTGCTCTTGCTATCTCGGGTAAGAAATCAAATTATAACTCGGTATTCCTTGATTAGTGCTAAATTATAAAGCCAACGAAGGGCGCACAGGAGTTTGATTATTTCATTTTTTATAATATGCATTTCTGAATAATTTGTTAAACAATATAATTAACTTTATTTCTAAAGCCTACACCAATCCGTTTGTTGAATAACAAAAGATGAGTATAATGTTCATGTTTAATCTGGTATTCAAATTCAATTCGGTAAGAATTAGGCGTTTTGAATATCGAAACGCATTTACGGAGTAGGGTTAAACATAAAGGGAAAAAACATCAACGAAGGCGAGTTACCAATCTTATTTGTCACCTGCCATAAACCAATGTAGAGCTAAAGAAAATAATGCAGAATGTGATAACTTAATTAATTCGATTTTTTTTTCATTACCCCTTACAGCTCACGCACGAAGAGATTTCAATGAACGGCGAGGAAAGGAGAATGGTAGAGAGAGAGGACAAGGTCGCTTTGGAGAAAGGCCTGGTGGAATGCAGATGGGTGGACCTAGACAAGATGGTGGACCAATGGGTGGAAGGAGATTCGACGGACCTGAATCTGGTGCCCCACAGATAGATGGACGGAGACAAGATGGTGGACCAATGGGTGGAAGGAGATTCGACGGACCTGAATCTGGTGCCCCGCAGATGGATGGACGGAGACAAAATGGCGGTCCGATGGGTGGTAGGAGATTCGATGGACCTGGATTTGGTGGCTCCAGACCAGATGGTGCTGGAGGAAGACCTTTCTTCGGCCAAGGAGGCAGGCGTGGTGATGGAGAAGAAGAAACTGATGCTGCCCAACAAATTGGTGATGGTCCTAGACGTAGTCATCATGGTCACCGTCAAGGTCCACCTCAGGACCGACCAGAGGAACAACCGTTCGGTCAGCGCAATGAAAGCAGCGAGGAGGATGGCCGTCCTCACCCTCACCACCATCGCCACCACGGCCACCATGGCCACCATGGCCACCATGGCCACCACCACCATCATCATAACCAGACAGAAGGTCGCCAAGGTCATAATGAGACGGGAGATCAAGATCACGACAAACCAAATGATACAAGGCCCTTCCGGTTCAACCACTTCGGCAGACGCAACCACACAGAAGGTCACCAGGGTCATAATGAGACGGGCGATCACCCCCACCGTCATCACAACAGGACCGGAGATGGAGAACAGGACAGACCAATGTTCGAGACGAGGCCCTTCTGGGTTAACCCCTTCGGTAGAAAGCCTTTCGGAGACCGTCCCTTCGGCAGACGCAACGGAACCGAAGAAGGATCTCCCAGGCGTGATGGCCATCGTCGTCCCTATGGCAACCGAGAACGTTGGGGTGAGAATGAAAGTGAGGAGAAGGAGCATCCAACGACGGAAAGCGTAACGACATCTTCACCACCTGAAGTGGTCGAGATCGCAATCAATGTAGAAGACACCAATGTGGTCGCCGAGGTGTAGAATTTGTTTAAAAAAAGATTGCTTGCGTTAATATACTAATAGTCACCAATGTCTTTCCTTGGACTGAATGCATATCTTCCTGAGAATACAACATGATTGTTTCTAAACAATTCAGATACAAGAAACTGGAAGCCAGTGAATGGTGCATGAAATGTTAACGAATGATTAAACTCTAATTTTATACTGAATTTTTGAAGACTTGTCAAATAAAAATATATAACTGCAGAAATACTTGTGAAGCGTTCAATATTATAGCCCCTAATAATTATTATCCTTATGCAGCTGGATTGATCACGGTATTGATCTATTAAGATTAGAGAGAGAGAGAGAGAGAGAGAGAGAGAGAGAGAGATAATATATCAAATAATAGAGAAAGAGAAGGAAATGAGAAGCAAGGAGAAGAGGAAAAATAATTGTTACCTATATGGCCAGGGTTCGCAAAAGTGAAATACTTTACTGTTGCCCAGAGGCACGCGAGCCCTAAGTTATAGGTAAACATGTAGAAAGACAGAAAGGTATTGCACAATCCCATTATACAAATACAAATAAAACACATTAAATAAATGAGAATGAGATGGAAGTGAGAAAGTGATAGTGAGGGATATAGGTATTATATATTGTCTGATTATATTATATATATATAATTATATATATAGAGAGAGAGAGAGAGAGAAAGAGAGAGACAGAGAGAGAGAGAGGGATGGGAGACAAAGAGAGAGACAGGGAGATGGAAGTGAGATGGAGAGAGGGAGAGAGAGTGTGTGTGAGTGTGTGTGTATGTTTGTGTGTGAGAGAGAGAGAGATAGAGAGAGAGGGAGAGAGAGAGAGAGAGAGAGAGAGAAGGAAAAGGAAAGAGGGGGTGTACATCAAGATTTACAGATGTATGTGGTACAATGTATTTGGATTTCAATTTGATATATGAAAATAAAAAAGAAGATGCAAATTTTAATATTGGGTGGCCAACTTGGGATATATTAAAGAATGAGAATGACTCACGAGGTTTCTGGACAATATGAATAGAAATGTGAGATCATTTCAAAAGTTTGTAAACAAATATGGATATTTGTTTAACTTTTATATCGCTTTTCCCGATTTGGGCAGTGGTAGAATTCCCCATTTCATTATTATTTCATCAAGTTGCAAGTCATGATCAGAGTTCTAGATGCGATTCAATTGTTGAATATGCTTATGTACTCGACTTCACATGGGGTTTCTGTGATTTAAACATGTGGGCAAAAAGAATTTCCATTTTCGGTTTAATAAAATTTGGAGTGGACTTTAAAAGATTATTATTATTATTATTATTATTATTATAAACGAATTTAAAAAATTAAGTTAACGCACACTGGAGTCCAAAACTGGTGCGAATCATCAATTTATGGATTAAAAGATACTTGTTAAATGTACACTGTCGCTCATAAAGTTGGAATATTTTTGTTTTACCCCAATTTACGGAATTATGTTAAAAATAATTTTAAAATAATAAATCTAGATAATAGTATACATTCTCAGATTGTATTGAATAATAATTTGACAATGTGCGTTTTGCGTGACTGCTAAAGCATGTGTATGCTACTATGCTTATCAACTAGGGCCTTAAGTCATAAATGACAGTAATGAGGATTAATGCCCCACAAAAGGGCACTAATTAAAGCACATCGAGGCGGTTTTGATCCTGGGGCCTCACAGTTACGAGGCCATTGCTTTGTCACTGAACCATGACTGTACGCAGCGGGGGCTAGGGTAGGGGGCAGCTTCCATAAATAAAAATAAAACAAAGTAAATGCAATAAATTTTCAATAATTTGTTGCATTTTACCCCGGTTCCCAACATTAAAAAATCCTCTGTGTGCCCATGCCTTAAGCCATAATGCAGTGTAATTACACGTTGTGATGAAAATATACGTACAAAGTAGCACCCCCCCCCCCTCCCCTCTCCCCTTCCCGGGCCTCGAGAAGTTTTAAATACCAACTTAAGGTCAACCGCTACCTCAAATCGGCAGCATTCACCTACTCATTTTCGGACAGCGATTTTGTTTCAATTTGGTTAATTCTTTGAATATATTCGGTAACAACATTCTTATTTTCACTAAAATAATATGGCAAAACATGGAAAGTTAATTACTAGTATTCGGGCAAGAATACTATGACAAGACATTTCGTCGCTGTTTGAGAACTAACATACCACACGTACGGCGAGACCGACTGAATCCACAATCTGACCGATTGACGGCCCACGAGACACATCATGTTGGTCTCGAGGGATGTACGTCGGGACTTTTAGATTTGCGTGGACTGAAACGTGTGACGTCCATTCAAGGCAGTGCATTAAAAGGACGTCGATCGCAGCAATCCCCATTGTCTTCGTGCGAATCTAAAAGTCCCTAATATCTGAAATGAATTACAGTGCCTAGGTAATGCGTGTGTATTCATTCATATGTATCTTAAGAAATTTGAAGTGGGTTATTTTATATGATTATGAAATAATCAAGAAAATTTATATTAAGATATGGAATTATATTTATGAAGTCGTGACTATTGTGCACAAGTTCTATATTCCCTTTTTATTCAATAATTAAAATGTAATGCACATGTGTATATATAGCCAGAAAGTGTACGATTCTGATATTGTTTCTTCATTCATATTTATGTGCATTCACAGGCTTATCATTCAATTTCTTCTGTGTAAAACTATAGTGTTAACTCAATATTATGGGAACATCGTTTTGGGGGGAATAACAGAATATCAAAACGCGTTTGAGATCATGGACCCCCCCCCCCCCCTGAGACACAAACAAATTTACAGAGTTTTGCATTGAAGGTATAGGACCTACGTCAAATTTGGTGATTTGGCCGAGAGCGCGATTCCCCCGATCCGCCCTGTGAAATAAAAGAGGCATCGATCTGCCCCGTCTGCTTCTTGCGACCGGCCACTATATGCCCGTTGGCCGTTGCATTCCTCTGCTAGGGTCTAGAATATAAAGCTTAAACTTAAAAATATGCACATTTTCCTTATCCTGAGAGAAGAATATCCTCTCCCAACCTAAAAAGATATTACTAGCCTTTGATTTATAGGCCCTGCGTCATAAAAAGATAATTCACTAAATAAGTTTCAAACGCGCATGCATTATTGCGTCACGACCTGCGCGCGCACTCGGTCATTAAATAGTAAGCGCGTTGCTACCAACTTATCACAATTTATTCAAGCTTCTCATTGATCGAAACCAAATGTTGAGTTCTGCATGTAATTCGCTAGAAAATCACGTGAATCAAGCTGTTTAACCCAAAGATCGACTATGAAACTTGGAAAATTCTTCGTGCTGGTTTGGGCCTGCATTTTGCTTGTTTCAGGCAATGCAGCGCCAAATTCAAGCGCGGGGAAATCAATACTAAAGAGGTAGTTTGCCAAGCATATAATAATATCGATGATAAAATGCACGTAGGGCCTACAGAGAGAGAGAGAGAGAGAAAGAGAGAGAGAGAGAGGGTGATGGGGAGTAGAAAGATATATAAGAGAGAGGAAGAGGAGGGACGAGATGGGAGGAGGTTTAGAGGAAAAAGAGAGGGGGGGGGAGTACGAATGCAATTTATCAATGAGTTGTGTCTAACAGCCAAGTAACTTAAAGATGACAATTCATCATATCAAATTTAATTCATAACAAGCATGCCTAAAGCTAACTTTTGGTTGCCTCGGTAATAAAATCCGATCTTTTTATACATATTGTCGCAAAAAAACTATTAGAATATTCAATTAATTTTACGCTGTCTATATCTATCTTAAAACTGAAATCTTAAGGTGCAATCGAAAATGTAGAAAATCGTATACTATATATTATGGCAAGCATGTTTCAATTCCTGTATATTCATTTAAGATGTAACAATGATGAATATCAGATCTAATTATATACATTATTTACCTTTTTGTCTTTTAGGACTTTGCCTTCTTAGGTTACTTTTACTTTTTGAACACAGAGGACAATGTCCTTAATTACACCATCAAGTACCCTGCTGTAAGTAAAACGGACTATCCATCAAATTTACAGAATAGTATCATGTTCGTATTCATAGTAAATAGTTTTTTTAAAAATATATCAAGGTTGCTGCTGTATTTTTGGTCAGATATTAAATTGCTGGTGGTATTATATATATATATCTTCTTTTTTTTTTTTTTTACTGTTGCTGTCAGATGATAACCATGAAGTAAAACCTACATTAAAATGTTGTTCAATCTATCCAACCTTCATTAACTTACCGTTAAAAGTCGTTTACAACCTTTCTAATGTAAGTTAGCTAAGCATTTGACTCAAAGATAGCCTGTTTTGTTATAGGGGCCTACTCTTCATCAGTGCAAATCAACCTGATCAAATTGAGTTAGACCTATAGATGCATCGAGTCACTACTATGATATATACATTATATATAAATAAGTGTGCGCCTTGCAGATGTTATAAACAACCATGAACAGGTCAACATCGTAACTTTTCAAGTCAGATATGAATATTCATGATTCGCTTTGTTTTCATTATTTCGCAATTGTGCAATTGCGGCTGTTTCTATAGGACCAATGCTGCTATCGACTCGCAGGCGCGCCGGAAGCAGTTTGGGATTGGGGGGGGGGCAAACATTCCAGGGGGCTCACCTTCCAGGGGCAGTGACGTAATGAGAAAAAACGTTCGGAAGGGGGGGGGGGCAGACGAAAAATCTGCATCACCACCAGTCTTACACGTTACATGCAGGTCCCGCGGAACGTTTTTCAAAGTGGAGTATTAACGATCAGGTAGAGCGTAAATTGGCGTGGGGTCCAGGGCATGAGCCTCGGCAGTGGGTCAAGGGGCTGAGCCCCCGGAAGCTCTGGGGTTTTAGGTATTTAAATGAGGTTAGATGAGCATCCAGGGGCCCTCTTTAAGGCCCTTGGTTGGGTCCAGGGGGCAGAGCCCCCGGAAGCTCAGGGGTTTTAGGTATTTAATTACGGTCAGATGAGCATCCAGGGGGCCCGCCTGGGCCCTTGGTGGGGTCCAGGGGGCAGAGCCCCCGGAAGCTCAGGGATTTGGGGTATTTAATTACGGTCAGATGAGCATCCAGGGGCCCGCCTTAGGGCCCTTGGTGGGGTCCAGGGGGCAGAGCCCCCGGAAGCTCAGAGGTTTTGGGTATTTAATTACGGTCAGATGAGCATCCAGGGGCCCTCTTTAAGGCCCTTGGTTGGGTCCAGGGGGCAGAACCCCCGGAAGCTCAGGGGTTTTAGGTATTTAATTACGGTCAGATGAGCATCCAGGAGCCCGCCTTAGGGCCCTTGGTGGGGTTCTCGGGGGCGGAGCCCCCGTAAGCTCTGGGGCTTTAGGCATTTAATAACGGTCAGATGAGCATGTTTTATACCTTATTTGTGACATTGGCAGGTCACTTATTTTTTCTCTCCGTCTTTTTTTCTTTTTCTCTTTAACATTCTTTTTCAAAAAGTGAGGGGGGGGGCTCGAGCCCAGCCACTTTGCAGACCATGACATAAAGGCTTCTAAATAAGCGTATTTTTCGCCCGACTGTAATTCGGGAATTTCTTATTTTCTAACAAACGCATAAAAAGGTATGACTTCCAAAAATTGCAGAAAAAATACCGGAAAATCATGTCATAACAGCAACATTTGTAAATCACTGGTATCGAATAAGAAATACACCCCCGTCAGTTCGCCAGCGTTCAGGGGCTCATGTCTTCTCACCCCTATAACAAAAAAACAGACACGCTTTCCCATTCTCGCACAATATGTCCACGATATGCGCGTATCGCTATTATAAAGACCTCCATTGAACTTTCCTTTTCTTTGAATGGAATTGTACAGGGCGTATCATAATAAAGGATATTGAAGTTTAATGACGATTTATATGAAAACTACTGATTTCATAATCAAGCATTTAATGTCTGTTGTAAAGGACAGAATGTCCCCTTTTAAATGACACCCCGATCATACTACTACTGTCACAGTTGACTGAATAACAAAGCATTGCTGTCCACCATGTGAAAGGTGCACTGTGACAAGTTAGCATTCACAGATAAATTATAAAGATTAGTGCTTGTGTCAGCCCAGACATATTGAAATGCTGAACAATGAGTGGATTATGTGTCTAAGAAGGAAATGTTATCAAACTTGGCACAGTGCACCTTTCACATGGTGGACAGCAATGCTTTGTTATTCAGTCAACTGTGACAGTAGTAGTATGATCGGGGTGTCATTAAAAAGAGGACATTCTGTCCTTTACAACAGACATAAAATGCTTGATTATGATATCAGTAGTTTTCATATAAATCGTCATTAAACTTCAATATCCTTTATTATGATACGCCCTGTATATGTGATTTAATTCAGGTTTTTATTATTGTTATGTTCTTTTGGGTTAAAAATAACAACCAGGTTTACTCCTTTACTGCTTTTTTTTTTTTGAGGGGGGGCGTTTTTGGGGGGCAAAAATGCGTTTTGCCCCCCCCCCCCACTTTTTTGATTGGGGGGGGGCAGCTGCCCCCCCCCCCCACTTCCGGCGCCTATGTCGACTCGTCATATTTGACGAAAGCTATGGACAGTGGGGAGGCATAAGACCGAACGAAGATAGACTGGTAATATGTTTATATGTATTCATATTCAATGAAATCCATTAATAATAATCATGTATGATTGCATGCATATCGCTTTAAAAAATACAAAACAAATCTCTATGCAAAACATAGAATGATAATAATTCCGTCTATATTTCAAGTTTTAATGAAATGATGCATAGTTTCGAATTTCCTTCTCATTGCATTCTACATTTGACTAGGATTCAATCATAATTCATATCAGTACTTCAGCTATCTTAGGTTTTTAAAGACTTTCCCTTTCTTTCATTCAAATAAATCTAATTATTCATTCATTTGTTTTTGTTACTTTTTTTTTAAATTCGTTTCTGTTTTTTTATTTTTCGGGATCAAAAGACCTTTAACTTTCTTATGTATGGGACAATGGGAATTATATGATTTTCTGTTTAAACGTAATTATTTTATTATAGCAAACATGTATTTCTTTTCACGATAGACCTGTCGGGGTAAGATAGATCGTGTGAACGACCTGGATTACAAAATCAAGCTCACTGGTCTTGATCCTGTTTGTCACATGGGGACCGATGATGCTCGCTTTAATGTGAGTATGAAGTCGGCAATGTTTGCCCTTTCAACTTCCCGAACGGGGGATGGGGGGGGGGGTCCCAAAATCCCATTTTCATGTTTTTTCTTCCTCAATTGGCCAGCTGTTTTTGCCAACCCCATAGTAGTAGTGGTAGAAGTAGTAGTAGTAGTGGTAGTAGAATTAGTAGTAGTAGTAGTAGTAGTAGTAGTAGTAGTTGAGTAGTAGTAGTAGTAGTAGTAGTAGTAGTAGTAGTAATAGTAGTAGTAGTAGTAAGTAGTAAGTAGTAGTGTAAGTAGTAAGTAGTAGAGTAGTTACCTTCCTTATAACTTTCTCGCAAATTCTAAAATATTTTGCAGTGGCTGGTTTGTCATGGTCGCATCAACTTCGCATCCCGACAGCGCCCACAGACTTACTTCGTTCATCTTACCAACTGCCGAAGCAACCGAAAAGGACTAAGGAACGTCACGTATTCACTTCATATGACTAATGGAAACAACGGTCTCATGAAAGAATTTGCTGAGAATCAAAAATGTAAGATTAGTCATTCTGTTTCCACTTTGGAGATTTTTATATTATTGATTGATTGCAAACATTTACTAACATATTGATTGATTGTCTGATTGATGATTGAATGGTGATTGGTCGGGTCGTTAGTGACTTTTTTTTCTCATTATTTACTATTATTCTAATTGATTAGTTAATCAAAGTATTAAATTCTTGTTTCGAGATTATATAAAAAATGCATCCATAACACAATTTACAATAATTTTATTTTGTCATTTGAACTTATAGTCATGATGGAAACTGACTTGGCTTTCTTTCTTGGATACGTGTCGATGATGGTATTGGCTACTCGATTCAGATGTAAGTATCTGAATTGGCCTTTAATGAAATATCCATATTCGTTATTCACTCAAATTTTTCAGTCTAAACAAATTTTCGTAATAATAATCCATTAATTTTATATCGTATGACTTGTAATTATCATTCTTTGTAATTGGATAGATGAATTGGTTTGCATTAATCTAATATCATTCATGATTATTCAATTTAATATCTTTGCTTAATATTTTTAGTTAAATAAATATATTGCTATTGTCACATATCAATATTTGTCGATATCTTAATTTCAATGATTAAATTGGTACCTTTCATTATTTATGTTAATATGATTAGAAATAATGCAGGAAATGGACAATGAGAGATAACACAAACCAATTAAAACGCCAACTAAACTACGTTTATAAGAATCTCTTTAATCATTTTCATTCATTATTTCATTTTATAAATACCTATGTAATCAACATTTTATTTTCTAGACGTCTTGTCGATGAGGAAACTGCTCCACCTAACCTATCGGTTGTTCTACAGCAGTCTCCTGTACAAGGCAGTGTCTCTTCTACTTCTAAACATCGAGTTGTCGAGGTTTGCCCGGACTGGACTTGAGATAACTAAGGTTCAAGACATGGGTAAGTTGTATCTAATTTTGAAAGTTAATATTAACCAAAACGTTACTTTAATCATTTTTTTTTGTCTGTTTGTGTATGTTGTTTTTTTTTTGTCTTGTTTTTGTTTATGGTTGCATCCACTTTGAACCAGTATTTTAGTGGAAAATGGTAAATCAAGTAGGTAATTATACAGAGAAGGAAAAGCGGAGATGTACAACTATCGCCGTTTATTATTGTAACATTAATTTGTACTGTTGGAATTTTTTATTTCTTCAATCTCTACAGCTGAGATTCTCTCGTGGCTGTCTACGATTCTCTTTGTGTGTGTTCTGCTGCTTGTATCGAAGGGGTTTTCTATCACTCGGTAAGTGCATAATAAAACAACCCTCTTCATATTTACATCTTAAGCAGAACCTGACAAAAACAGGATGATGATAATGGTGATGACTATGATGACGATGATGAGAATGATGATGACGATATAAATGCGTTCATAACTTAGCACCTTCTTACCTTCAGGTAGGCTTAATCAATCCTAATGATGTACATGAGCATCATACAAGGCAAATAGACAGTGGATGTATACGTGTGCCTAGATTTCACACTGATTGTTATAAGTGTAGCCCAATTGTTTCTTCCATATTTGAATGGAATAAGCTAGATAATTCGTTGAGAACGGCTTCCTCTGTCAATTCATTTAAGAGATTGTTTAAACAAAGTTGTAATTTGTGAATGGCTCAGCCGAACATACACTACGTGCATGTTCTGTAATATTAACATGACTTATTCACATAATTGCGACTTAATTAATATTTTCCTATTGACATTACTGTTTACTAGGTTAATGACATATGTTTATTTTGCAAACGAGTATTATTTTTGTAACTGTTCTGTATAAATGTTATAAACGATGTAAATAATTATGTTCATTCAGGGCCCCATGGAAGACCACTACTTGTTGGTGAATGGGCTACCCTGTCAAAAGATTAGAAAGAAATAAATAAATAAAAATGATGACAATATTGACTATGATTACAGTAGGGGTGATGACGATAAAGATGATATTGACTTTGATGATGTTTTTGATAATGATGGTGATGATGGAAAATTTTCATAATGATATTCATGTTTCCCCCTCTACAGAGCTCGGATCAGCCTTTTGGGCACAATGAAGATGATAGTGTTTGGTTTGGTATACGGGGCTTCCTACACTGTTCTTTACCCAACGTGTGCTCCTTGACCCCCCAGACATCATCGCTAGTGTGACGTCATTATCTGCAGCTGGTTTGATCGGTATTAAGTTCACTGGTAAGGGAAAGTGATTAGCTGTAAATATGGTGTAAAAGAAAGATAATACAATGGTCTGGCGTGAACATCACCGCCATCTGGCTGATACCACTGAATTCTATTTGTAGTGGCAGATTCCTCTCTATCAGCCAATCGGAATTACGCTTTTAAATGTGTCAAAAAACAGCAACAAAAAAAGACTTGTATTTCCCTAAATGTAGAATACGATTTAAGAAGGATGATCAGAAACGAATATTTCAATGAGACATAATCAACGGAAAAACACTATTGCTATTTAAGAATAGTCTTAATATTGTCTTTATTGTTCGGTAACATAAAGATGGAATTGATGTTTAGACAGTATACTAAAAAATGTAAATTCACCGATATCAGTATGAGTTTATCAATATGAAATGAAATATATATTATATATTTTTTACTAATTGATAGCCTAAGTTATACTTATTCTCTCCTCTCTGTCACCACAGGCTGCTTTATATTCGTATACGGCTGTGTCTTTACAATCAAGAACCAACCGGGAAAGGCACTCTTCTATTTACCATTCACTTTATTCTTTAGTGTTTGGTTTCTGCTTGAACCCACATACCGGCTGTTGTTTTTCTACATCTACCCAGTTCTGAAAAGGTATTTAATACTTCTATGATTTAGCCCCTTACACAACAATAATTTATATACATCAAGTAATGCGACTATTAAGACCCAGAAGAGTGTTAACTCTTTGTGAAAGTATACGAGTTATCCGTTGTGGGTGTCAATAGAAAATTATAAAGTTAATTATGTTGAATAAACTTTGATCTTCTCTTCACAACATTAATATAAATGTTTTCAAGTTAATACTATTCTATATTGGTACGACACTTGTCAACTATACTTTTATTTCTTCACAGTCCGAATATCTGGAACGGAATCGACCTGGCGATGTGTTTTACTGGACACGCCTATTTCCTGTTTATAATACGACCGGACTGTCTTAGGCCTAATAAACGGTTCCCTTTCCATCTGCGAGCAGGCAAGGTAATATTCATGAATATTATTTCTCTTCATTTTCCTCTCCTTTTGCCCGTTTTATCCACATCTCTATAAATAGAAAACACGTATAGGGACTTATCATGAGGAGCGTGATAGAAATTTAGCAGAAGAACAGATTTTACGATAAAAAGGGTATATATTTAGATTACCAATTAAAAAATTGGTCCCGAAAATATCGAACAAAAGGAATGAATGGAAATAAGAGGAAATGTAGAAACGACCACGAATATAAAAGGAGATTGGAACCATCAACAAATTATCTTTATTTATAACTTCATCTTTGTTTCAGATTTCTTTCCGGGATGTTGATGATGACGTAGAGAACCATCGAGCGACTTTTATTCTAGCTTCAAGACTGAGAAGAAATCGACTTTAACTATTCCGGATGAATCAGAGCACTTCTTAACTCCCGTAGTATGTTTTATTTTCATTCTTATGATTTTCACTAATTCTAGGCCTCCCCCTAAAAACAAACAAAAAAGAACAAAAAAAATAACATTTAATTAAACAAACGACAAAACAAACAAGTGAATGGGTTTGCATCTTCTTTGAACAGCGACGGTGTCTTTAAAGAAGAATAATTGTAAAAAATAAAGCTATTTTTGTATTAAAGAGATACACCGACTGAATAAAAGATTGGCTAAGAAATTCATATTTGGAGTCATTTATAGAACAGAAGCAGAAATACAGAAAAAGAAGAAGATAAAGTGTCAAAAAAAGAAGGAGTCAAGAATAAATAGGTAGCGCGGAACTTCAATAAAGGCTGAAAGAATAAAAACGATCAAAAGGATGAATGAAATTTTAATTTAGATTTTGATCACAAAATCGCAAAATTAATCCATAATCATTTTTTCGTTACTGTGTTGAATTGAATTCAATATATATCTCGTTTTCCCAGTTGGCTTTCAACTCGGATGAATGCCTGGTTCCCCCTCGACCACCCTCACCAGTTGAACCGACTATAATACCGACCGTGATGGCTACTACCAGCTGTACAGTTATACCAACGGTGTCTGCTACTGAAGATGACCAGGGGCGGTATTCTGAACATTGTTGTAAGTTTTGTGTTATCTTTTGTTGTATCTTCCGGAGATAACACAGCGCTAATATTGTTGTAAGTTGGTATTCTGAACATCATTTTATCCCTGTGTTATCTCTTGAAGGACCGCCTCTATCTTATCTTTGACCACTGTTGACACGCCCATTCGTATGGACCCTACCAATCAAAATCTGTTTTATATAGGCATGATAAGTAGGTCAACCAATAGGAATGCTTTATGCCATATCTGAAGATGCGCCTAGCGCATACTAATCTTGGGCGTAATACACCAGTTTACAGTTGTGTGCGCCATTTTAAACAAAGCCAATGACCTAGAGGTCATGTATTTATGCGTAAATTAGGATTGCGCCCATGCAAATTTTGATGATATCACTGCCCTACGCGCTGCGTTGTGCGCGCACATCATCATTTGCATGGGCGCAATCTTAATTTACGCATAAATACCACTGGTCAAAAGTTATTGGCCCCGCTTCCGGGGCCAGTGACCCGAGATCAACTGTCTGCGCATGCGCACTGATACAACTGTAAACTGGTGTATTAGTTATTTGAGCGCTTATTACGCGCGTCATCATATGCGCTGTTGAATGTGGATCATGAAGACAAATCACGCTTTCACCATATTGGTTAAGATAAGAGCACTAAAATCGTCATATCCTAGCATATAATTTCTTAGAAAGTATTCATCTGTGATGTTTCTGGTCAACACAAAATCTCTTCTAACTTGTCTATTGACACAAAGTTGGTTCTGGGCAAGAAAGATTGCCGCCATTATATCACCACGAAAGATACAACAACCCCCTACCTGTTGTAAATATTGTTGTAAATACCATGCAAGATAAGATAAGATAAAAGATACAACAACTTTCAGAATACCAATTATCTCGACATATTATCTCTTGTGCGCATATGCAAATGAGGATTAAACGCCACTTTATTAATAATACGCACAATTACAAACGCACCAAAGTATGAGCTTTATCGTTATCTTATCTTCAAAGATATGGTGGTGTGACCAAAGTTCGCGCGTGACCAAAGTTCGCGTACTAACACTTTAAAGCGCTTATAACAGGAGAACGATACGCGATGCCTGTGTGGGACTGAGACAACGAAATCTTTGAACACCGTCGACAACTCCAAAGGTCAAAATGCGACATAAAAATGTGAATAAGCTAGCTTTTTCATGCTTTTTATCATAACAAATTGTGTTTTTTTATGTGAAAATCAGTTCATTAGAGGGATTGACTCCGAAAAATAATGATAAAATTCCAATTTCTTACGCAAAAAACGGAACCTGCGCGCCTGCTTCCACCGTATCTGTGTTTGTGAATTTCAATGAATCTATGGGTTTCGTAAGAATACAAATTTAAAAGGGGGAAGTGGAGAGACAAAGAGAGAAAAGAGCGAGAACTCGTGTATGGCTGACATATAAAAAGGAGACACATGATAATTTTTTCAAACAAACAAATGACATGCAGATAGGGACTACATTGTCTTTAACACATAAACATTGAAAAATATTGTCTTTTATTTGCAAAATTTAACAAGGGTATTTTTATCGGGCAATATTTCAATGATAGAGAGAAATTATTATCTTTTTCAAAGTTTCAATATAAAGTTCGGCTTCTGATTGAAACTACGTAACATTTTGGAATGTTTATATATATAAAGTCTATCACAAGAGGGCAGTAAATATCATGCGCGAACTTAGGTCACACTTTTTGACGGACGTCGGTAGTGGTAAGGCTTCCGATATTCGCGTCTTATCATTGATTTGAAGTAAATAAAGCCTTGGAGTGTTATATAATCTGATTATATGATAAATTACGAATCTTATGACGTATGGAACATGATATATGTTGACCTGGATTTGCTGTAATGTGCAAGAAAAGAAAAATATCCGCGAACTTTGGTCACCCCTTCATACAACAATATTAGAGATAACACAGAGTTCAGAATACCGTCCCAGGGCATGACTAACGAAGGTGTCATTTCTGGCCCTGCATCTGACTCAGTTGAGATGAAGGATAAAATCTCCAAGCCCAAGCTTTCTGCCTGGACCACGGATCATGTGAAGCCACCGAAGATTCCTCTTGCTGATCCTCTGAAGATGCAGTTCCCGGTCCCAGCACCAAAGATCTTGAACTGGACCACCGAGCCTGTGGAGATCGAGCAATCAAAGTCTTCCCCAGTACTAGTCTCTGCACAACCTGTCAAGTATCAGGAACCTGTATTTAGCCCTGAGCCTCCAAAGAGCACTCCCAGCAGCAGCGTCCAAGTAGAAACCCTGAAGAAAATCCTCCAGAAGTCAGGACCACATGGACATCCAACTGCTCCGACTGAGAAGACCATTGGTCCAAGATCTGAAGTCCAGGCTTGGCAACCTGCTACTGATGGAGGAGACTTTCCAAAGGTGATTTTCAATCGAAAAGTTTTAAAAATCCAATTGTTCTATGGTTTGTGCCAATGAATTATCCATCCCTATGCACTCTCATCTCAAAAATGAGTGAAATTTATTTCTTAGACACTGATTACTTTATAGGCATGCAACTTGTAAGGTATGTTTGCATTTGCAGATTTCAAGTTTCTTGAAGTTAAACTGATTTGTAAACATTTCATTTTTTCTTCTTCTCGCCACCTCTCTAGCCGGCTAAAAAGACCCGGAAGGAACCATCTTCTAGGAGGTTCGCCAAACCGACCAATCCGGCATTGAACCCTGACACCACTCCTTCTTTTGAGCCTCAAAAGGTAAGCCTCATAATTACATCTGCCAGTGTTATTACATCCTCAAATTTTATCAGTAAATGCTGTTTTTTGTAATAATATTTTCACTGCTTATTTTGTTTAAATTATATTGTCGCTTTATTAATATTAGTATTATTATTAAAAGCGCTAGTTTGTTTGAGAAACAAAAATACATTAAAAAAAAAAATTATCGCTAAAGTGCTTTTACAACGGTTTCATAGAACTGTACACCTACTATGGGAATTAACCATGATTACCTTAAAAATGATATTCATCTTTCATTGCTGAGATACTGCCATAAATAACAAACTATGCTATTTCGAATATTTATAAGAATAAGAGACAATATTAAAAATGTTGAACACATTATTGATGTCATCATGCCATGCAGAAAGATAAATGGAAAACATGGGGTTATACCTTTTATATTGTTCCATCTTTAACTACCTGTCATTATTGTTTTATTTGACTATCCCATTCTTTAAAACCTTTCTGTCAACGGTCCTCTGTTTATTCCATCTGTATTCCTTTCTTCCCTTCTCCCTGTCTCCCTGACTTTAGATTATGGATCCTAAGACTAGGAAGAAGCGCCTGAGAAAGTTCCTCAAGCTCGCCAGTAAACTCAAGCCTAAGAACAATCCTGCTAAGGCTGACTAGGAATAAACACATCGCTTCAACTAAGATAGACTTAGAAACAACCGGATACTTTTGGACCATAAACAAATCTTTACTTCAACTATGATTATCATTTAAATACTTACAAACAACCCGAATACTTTTAGATCATAAACAAACCTTCCGGCAACACTTTAGGCTCTATTTGGAATAAAATTTTGGACCACACAGAAATCAGAGCTCTAATAGCAAAACTAGCTCAGGTTTTAAATTATGGAAAGCTTTAAAAATTGCAAGATTTTCTTCATAACATATTATGGTAATAGATACTGCAAACTGATTTTCTGTTTATATTGCTGGCTTTAATATATAATATTTTCGCAGAAATGAAAAAAGTACTTATATTTTCAGAGATAGAATCGTGCTAGAAAATCCAATATGAACTTTAAAAATAAAAATGATAAAAATATATAAAAGAAAATACAACAAAAAAATATATATATAAAAGAAAATACAAAAAAGTACAAAAATATATTTATGAAAAAATATATATATTAAGAAATTGAAGAATTTGTTATGTCACATCAGTGCTATATATTCAAATTGATAATATCTTTATCGCTCTATTGAAATACGAAGGTACTGTATAAAAATTATGTACTTTTAGAAGAGCAAATTTTGCCTAATCAATCATAGATTGATGAAATGAACGTAAATATTTATGCAATACTTTCACTGTGTATTGAAAAAAGCTATGAAGCCTATGTTATTTTAATATTTTCTCACTAGAAACTACAAATATTTGCATTGTGATAACATATAGCACAATCCGCATTGGCTATAAAAACCTACATGGCATCTGTGATTAAAAAAGGAAATACCAGAAAATAGAACAAGGACATCGAATGAAAGGAGTATGGGAGGAAGTGCAAATATAATATTCTCTCTCTCTTTCTCTCTTTCTTTGTTCCTGTTATGTTTTTATCTTTCTTTCTTTCTCCCATAGAGGAGGAGGTGCTCCTTACAAGCGACCACTCTTATATTGTGCTCTCTCGTTTTCTGTTAATTTAGGTGTCTTTTTGTGATCTTCGTGATTTTATATTTACACTAGTAAAAGAGGCTTATACCGGGAACCTACTGGAATTTTGTTTAATTGTTATATGCATCGATTGTGAAGTTTTTAATGAAAAAATGCTTAGAGATTTCGGTAGAAAGCGCTTTATAAGCCCCGTTTTATTATTATTACTATTAGTATTCCTTTCTTTTTATATTATCGCCAAACGATAAGGTATGCACAATGTAGCGCATACCCCTACTTCGTAACTACTGCTGTAGATAACCAGAAATTAATTTGAATTGATTTGATTTTTGATTTTCTTTTTCTTTTGCATTTTTACAAATACATAACAACAAAAAACATTGCAAATCGAAAACCTCAAACAGGAGGGTTGACAAAGTAAGCAAAGTTTGATAGCATGACTACCCTCAATGGATACATAATAATACGAATATGGTGGAACAAATATTGGTAAAAGGGAAAGAGAGAGAGAGAGAAGATAGATAAAGAAATATTATATAATAGTGAAAGTGAGGGATATAATTGCCTGATTATTATATTGTCTGATTTCTATTGAAAGTAAGTTATTTTTGGAGTGGACTTGCCCTTTAAGAAATAGTAGTTTTTATAGTAGTAACCTAACGGCAGTAATAGAAGCATGATCTCTCTCTCTCTCTCTCCCTCTCTCTCTCTCTCTCTCTCTCTCTCTCCTCTTCCCTTCTTTCCACCCCCACTCTCTCTCTATGTATACAGTGAGTATACAAAAAAGTGTAGCCAACTTTGGTAGCTCCTTATTAGAATGTCACAAACAATATGACTTTGAAATTTATTTCATGATGGCGAGTAACTTCTCTTCTGTCCCATATTACCCTATTCATAACATTTCTGCCAAGGGTGACTGGGCACGATAGGGTCTTTTAAAAGTTTGGTCAAAGTCGCCTTGTACCAGGTTTGGACTGATCGAACGAATATGGGTCAGGCCATATGCATGTGCTTCTTTGGTCTTAAATCATTTTAAAAGTTAGATTATGCCGCGTGCTTCTATGCTTCATTGTTCTAAATAATGCAACGTATATAGACTTTCACAGCAGTGGTGGGTCCAGCGTGGGGGCATGGGAGCACGGGACCCCACTCCTGGCAACAACAAAAAATTAAAAAAACAAAGATGGTAACCACAATTTTACCTTCTTTTCTTTTTGCTCAAAGGGGGGGGGGGGGGTTAAGTAAAAAAGAAATAGTGCTCACTACCCCCCCCCCCCCTTCGCTTGTTCGCCGGCTAATTCGGCGCTAAATATGTTCTTAAATTGGGCCCACCCTCGCCGCTGGCTGGATCCGCCCCTGTTTCGCAGAACCTTGTTACGACCCCGGGGGTAACTTTTAATTATTTTGAACAGCCTACTAACTTCTTGTTACATGATATCTAATTTCTCTCTGCTCACTTGTCCTCTATACAATTTTACACGCGTAATGAGCACATTATGGTGTTTATATTGAATAGCGAATGAAAACTCAAAGGTTACTACATCCAAAAAAATGCAGGAACGAACACATAATGATGAGACTTTCATAAAGAAGATAACGTCCCAACTTTTCATCGGTTTTGTATCACTCAATGAGAAAGGTTTCCTTAAACAAGGGATACGAATGAATTTAAGATTTTATTCATCATAACAAAGAGTATATCGTACATTTTGTTTGTGATAAGAATTTCCTTTATAGCTTGAGTTGATATTCACACCTTTTATCTTCAACAGCCTAATAGTTAGTATTCATAAGAGAACAATTGTCTATGGAATGAGATAACCCACATATAATGACTTTTGACCCACATCTATTGCTTCGGCCCAAACTTGGTTTAAGAGGACTTTGAAAAACCTTTATGAAAAGCCTGCTGCTCAATCATCCATGGCAGCACAATTATGAATATAAAATCATCAGACAGGATATCAGTTATGAAATATGATTTAAGGTCACATATGTTATAACTTTTTAATTAGAGGCTACCAAAGTTGGGTACACTTTTTTTTAATTCGCACTGTATATTATAAATAATCTTATCTATCTTCTCTCTCTCTCTCTCTCTCTCTCTCTCTCTCTCTCTTTCTCTCACTCTCATATCTCTCTTTGTCTCTTTGTCTCGTTGTCTCTCTCTCTCTCCCCTCTCTCTCTCTCTCTCTCTATCTCTATCTCTACATATCTCTATTTCTTTCTGTCTCTTCCTCTCTCTCTACCTTTTCTATCTATCTCACCTCTCCCTCTCTCTCTCTCTCTTATTTCTCTCTATCTCATTCTCTCTCTCTCTCTCTCTCCCTCTCTCTATCTCTCTCTCTCTCTATATATACATTAGCATTCCTTTTCCCTTCATTTCGTCTTCCTCATTAATTCAATAACAATGATCAATTCATCTGCGTCAGGAAAATATTCGGGGCTTTATTATTGCACATTACCTTCGTATGAGTTCAGCTACATCTTTAAATTACAATTCTATAGTATTCAGTATGAAATTGTATTTTAAGAATTCGTCAGTGTTTTCAAGCACCTTTCACTGCCTTTCAGTCTGTTGTAGATGAATTTGTAGAAACACAGTGTTGTTTTTGGTACGGTTATGACGCGTTAATAAAAACATTCTGTCCAGTGAAAGCTATTGGTGAAGTATATATATATTTATATTATATCTTAACAAAAGCAATATTTGTTTTCGTCTTTTTTAAAAAACTAATTCTACACCTCGGCGACCACATTGATGTCTTCTTCATTGATCACGATCTCGACCACTTCAGGTGGTGAAGATTTCATTACGCTTTCCGTCGTTGGATGCTCCTTCTCCTCACTTTCATTCTCGCCCCAACGTCCTCGGTTGCCATAAGGACGACGGTGGCCATCACGACTGGGAGATCTTTCTTCGGTTCCGTTGCCTCTGCCGAAGGGACGGTCTCCGAAAGGCTTTCTACCGAAGTGGTTGAACCGGAAGGGCCTTGTATCATTGTGTTTGTCCTGATCTTGATCTCCCGTCTCATTATGACCTTGGTGACCTTCTGTGTGGTTGCGTCTTCCGAAGGGGTGGTCTCCGAAAGGCTTTCTACCGAAGGGGTTGAACCGGAAGGGCCTCATCTCAAACATCGGTCTGTCCTGATCTCCATCCCCGGTCTTGTTGTGAAGACGATAGGGGTGATCTTGGTGACCTTCTGTGTGGTTATGATGATGATGATGGTGTTCGTGGTGGCCATGGTGGTCATGGTGTTCGTGGTGGCCATGGTGGCCATGGTGGCTGTGGTGGCGATCGTGGTGAGGGTGATGACGGCCATCCTCCTCGCTGCTGTCGTTGCGCGGTTCCTGTTCTGGGTCCAGAGAAGAAGGATCACCGAAGAAAGGTCTTCCAGCACCCTGACGATGACCATAATGACCAAACATCGGTCTGTCCTGATCTCCATCTCCGGTCTTGTTGTGAAGACGATAGGGGTGATCTTGGTGACCTTCTGTGTGGTTATGATGATGATGATGGTGTTCGTGGTGGCCATGGTGGTCATGGTGTTCGTGGTGGCCATGGTGGCCATGGTGGCTGTGGTGGCGATCGTGGTGAGGGTGATGACGGCCATCCTCCTCGCTGCTGTCGTTGCGCGGTTCCTGTTCTGGGTCCAGAGAAGAAGGATCACCGAAGAAAGGTCTTCCAGCACCCTGACGATGACCATAATGACCATGTCCAGGACCATCAAACTGACCGGGCCCTCCTAGACCATCACCAATTTGTTGGGCAGCATCAGTTTCTTCTTCCCCATCACCACGCCTGCCTCCTTGGCCGAAGAAAGGTCTTCCTCCAGCACCATCTGGTCTGGAGCCACCAAATCCAGGTCCATCGAACCTCCTACCACCCATCGGACCGCCATTTTGTCTCCGTCCATCCATCTGTGGGGCACCAGATTCAGGTCCATCGAACCTCCTACCACCCATCGGACCGCCATTTTGTCTCCGTCCGTCCATCTGCGGCGCACCGAATCCAGGTCCATCGAATCTCCTTCCACCCATTGGTCCACCATCTTGTCTCCGTCCATCTATCTGTGGGGCACCAGATCCAGGACCATCGAACCTCCTTTCACCCATTGGTCCACCATCTTGCCTTGGTCCACCCATCTGCATTCCATCAGGCCTTCCTCCAAAGCGACCTTGTCCCCTCTCTCTACCATTCTCCTTTCCTCGCCGTTCATTGAAATCTCTTCGTGCGTGAGCTGTAAGGGGTAATTAAATAATCGAATAAATCAATCACATTCTCCATTATTATATTTAGCTCTAAATTGGTTTATGCTAGGTGACAAATAAAATTGACTCGTTTTCGATGTGTGTTCCCGTTATGTTTAACCCTACCAGAATGCATGTATGTGGTTGGATATTCAAAACGCCTAATTCTAACCGAATTGAATTCGAACACCAGATGGTAAAGAAACTTTATTGTTTAACAAACAAGTTAGAAACACATATTATAATAAATTAAATAATAATATACTCCTCTGAGCCATTTATTGGCTTAATATTGACTACTTATCAAGGAATACCGAGTAATAATTTGATTTCTTACCCGAGATAGCAAGAGCAGCCACAATAGCAACGATCAGTGTCACTTTCACCTCCATGTTAGTAAGGTCTCTCCAATGCTATAGCTTTCTATGGGTTTGTTGCCTTCTGAAAGAGAACGAGCTCTCAACTGAACAACTATCTGCTGGATCACTGAATTTATAGGCTTTCTACCCTAGATTGAAATCACTTTTGTTCCAGACCGTGTCAGGAATTACCAGGCATACCCTGTTCTATAGTTGATGATTGTTTTTATTTTGTTTTTGTTGTTTTTGCAATGCCAAACTTTGTTAATGTGTTTAACCTTTATCCTACTTAGACTTACCAACCATGTTTTGTTTTGGAGAGAGTATTGTACCAGGACGTATAACCAGTTACATCCTCTGCGGATATCCGGTAGAGCCTGGTATTGGGTGACACCGATGTCGCGGCGTAGTAGTCATCCTTCAATTTGGGAGGATGCAACGGTCATCGGTTTCTCTCTCTCTCTCTCTCTCTCTCTCTCTTTCTCTCTCTCTGATACAATAATAACATCATCTTGATCAGATCATGATCAAAAACATTATAATCATCACCATCCTCATCATCATTATCTTAACCATTGTATTTTTTTTTTTTTTTTTAATGATTTCATAACTCGAAGGTTGAGGACTTTCAAAACACATCGTTCCATTTGATTTTTTTTAAAACATAATTATGATACTGTTATAGTTTGTGAACAAAGAGAACAAATTGGAAAGTTACAAATGTTTTGATATGGTGTAGCACATCTTGATCTAGGCAAAGGTCAGATTACTCTTTCCATTTCGGAAATGAAAATGAATTCAGGTTTTCTATTGAATCAGCCAATAGTTCGTTTCAATTCAAACCAGTAACATGTAAAATGATTGCATAATTATACCCACATTATGACATTTTTGTTGAAATTTTACACGCTGATTCTTTAGCAGTTAGTCTGCTTGACTATAAATTTTCGTTGTAAAAACGGTAATTTTGGTCTCTTTTACAGTGCGGAAATTATTATTCTGAAAAAAATATTAATCGAAGGTTCGTGATAAAGCAACAGACGGGTTAATGAGCCTTTGGAAAACTGAAAAAATCAAAATACCATGTGAGTGGACGGTATTTCTAAATCTAGCAAGAGCCTATGTATAGCATTTGCCTTTTCCTAGGCTAATTGCCTATACCTTAAGCTAATCCAACGAACCAAAAGAGATGATGCAAAATTTTGTGGTATTTCTGGAAATGGCTTCTCAACCCTAGATATCAGTGAAGTGGAAATGGGGAGGCACGGGACACGTCCCCCACCCAACCCAATGCAAAACACTCAAATAAAGACGTAAACGTATTTAGATTAAAAAGGAGTGGGAGTACGGGTAGAGGACAAGCAAAGAAACTACCTGACCCATCCCACAACCTCCACTAATCGGTTGATTTAGTTATTGGCATTTCATTTACCGAATAAGACCCCCCCCCCCTCTCCCCATCGAAGCCAGGGCCCCATCAATGGCTGGATCGACCCGTGCTACACCACTTTTCAACTCTCTTAGCAAAAGGTTAAATTTATAATTCACAATTTACAACTATTTTGGAAGAGGCCCACCGACTAGCACGGGATATTCATTATCTGGCCGACCTATTGGCAGGGGGCGCTGTGACAGAATAACGACTTTGGACATGTTGAGCTGTGTTGGAGATAAGATTTCTAATTGCAATTAAGTTGCCCCCATCACACCAAACTAGATCTCACTACGTTCTGGAACCGTCTTCCGGGTAGAATTTGTAAACGATTTATATAATACCGTAACGGCCCTCCATCTTAGAACGGGTCCTGGATGCTGGTGGGCTGGCCTGTCCCTTGCCTCTATCATCGTCATCTGACAAAAAGTTTGCCATCCTGACTAATGCGAGCGGTTTCTATTTGGCTTGTAGTTTAGTGGCCCGGACGTGGCTCCGTTTTCCCAAAGTATATGGGTGTGGAGATGAGAGGTGTTTTGGATAGCTGGATGTGTATTCTCTATGAGAGGGTTATATTACGTCAGTCTATGGAGACTCAACTAATTACACGTTATGAAACGATGGATTGTTTAACTGTATACTTTAATAATACAAACATAAGTCAACATCTCCAACACGATTATTATAGTTAACACCGACACCAATAACCTGGATTAATCTCTGAAGTAGTAGAAAGCAGGGATTTCCTTTTGTAGGAACTCTATTTCTCGTTTCCAATCCTTTTCCTTATTTTAGCTCAGTTGGAGCGGAGCGGAGAGTTCGCTATCTGACAACGACGAGAGCCACGTCGAAGTAACAAAATTACCGTACAACAGCGCTATTTATAGTCTCCGAGAGCTGCTTTACGCATGGTGCGTCCGTAATCGCGCTCTGAACTCTTACGCCCCAAAAGCTTACTACGCCCTCTATGTTTTCTGCAAGATAACTACCTGTAACGGGCTGGTTCGTTACAATACGATCCTAGTTCTTTCATAAACAGTCCTCAATACGTCCATCTTGTCTGTACCCCGTCCACAGTCAGTTCATATCAAGTTCAGATCGGGTAAATTTGCCATTTTCAAGCAGTCCAAGCCCGTCCGCAGTCAGTAAACCCGTTCTTAACTAGTTCTACCTCGTTCCCAATACGTCCAAACCGATTCCGACTAGTTCGCAACTTGTTCTAACTAGTTTGTTACCCGACCATCCAGTTCAGAGACAGTTTAACTCGTCCTCATCCTGTTCTTAGCGCGTTCGAACGCGTTCCTATAGCATGTGAGTAAAAAAAAAGTTTACACCTAGAAAATTGCTAATTATTTAAAAAATCTTCTATGAACAGTAAATTGTTATACATTTCATGAAAGAGTATTTTATCCCAAATCATTTGGTATCATTTTTGTGTGGTATGTGTTCACGATTGGATGAACAGGATGCATTGTTTGCGAGGCAAAAGTCATATTAATCTTTCTATTTCGGAAATTAAAAGTAATTCAGGACATCCATTGAATCAGATTCCAGCCACTAGTTCGTATCAGGTCGTGATCATACCAATTACACTTAAAGCCCCACTGTCCTACTTTTAGCTACTTGCTCCCTTTATATAGAAAACTTCCCCAATCGGTGACTGTTGGTCCCCCATGATCCTCTTTTGCTTATGTAAGTTGAGAGCTGAGTTAATGATATAGCCACCTGTCAATGACCTGGCTGGGTGGTCTAATCCCTTCTGGCCCAGTAGTATTAACGGTCTTCAAAATGATTGCATAATTTCACCCACATTCTGACAATGTTATCTAATGGTATGTCAATTAATCTATTCTAATTCCTTTCCAACAATTTTTGTTTAAATGTTACACGCTTATTCTTTAGCAGTTAGTCTGTTTGACTATCTTTGCCACAAAGTTTCTTTGTAAAACGGTAATTCTGGTCTCTTTTACAGTGCGGAAGTAATTTATTTGAAAACAATATTAATCGAAGGTTCGTGATAAAAAAGAACGGGTTAACGACCCTTCGGAAAACAGAAATATCCAAAATACTTTTCAATTCAATTCAATTCAATCTTATTTTTTCTCATTTCCAGCAAAAGAATACAGTATTCATAGAAATATCATTACAATAAACAATCAAAGTAGTAACCATGCAATACAAAATATGAATTTAACAGAATTAAATATTTGAATATCAAGAAATATTGCTGCTTAAAATAATTTATTAATGTTAAGCTGGAAACGGAGAGGTCCACTGTGAAGCGATGCTTGTAAATCGTGGACCCCTCGGGTGGTAGTATTCAATAATAGTAAGTTACATGAGTAAAATAAGGATAATTGTAAATGGACTTTGTAAATGGACGGTAAACGTAAATCTAGCATGAGCCTAGCAGAATCTAGCAGTACCCCATCAATGGTTGGATCGACTCATGCTACGCCACCTTTCAACGCCCTTAGCAAGAGGTTAAATTTACTTATTCACAATAATATTTACAAAGAATAAAAGGCAAAGTCTCTGTTCTTGTACATTTAAGCTTGTCTGATCACTGAATGCTTACTTTAAAAGGACTATTCAAGAATTGTCTGTGTTCAGCCAGGAAGTCAAATAGACAAGGTACTGAAATAACAAACTTTCAAACCATTCAGCTACTCTTGTGAAACCAGTACAATTTACCACAAAATAACTGATGAAATATAATCATATAATTCCATAGGCTTTACATATAATGTACTTTTCCTGACGGGCAATTTGGTATTAAGGACGCACCAAAAGGTTTTCTTGACATCCAGAGCATTTGGGCTGGGACAACATTTCTAACACCCCCCCCCCCCCCCGTTTTATGCGTTTGTTGGAGAATTCGAAATTCCCAAATTAACAGTAGGGCGAAAAATATGTAGAAGCCTTTATGTCATGGTCTGAAAAACGGCTGGGCTCAGGGGCTCGAGTCCCCTTGATTTTTTTTTAAAGTATGTAACAGAGAAAAAGGACCCCACCGAGGGCCCTAATGCGGTACCCTGAATGATCATCTGACCGTAGTTAAATACCTTTAAAAAAACGAACTTCCGGGGGCTCTGCCCCCTGGATGTTCATTTGACCGTAATTAAATACCTAAAACCCCTGAGCTTCCGGGGGCTCTGCCCTCTGGACCACATCAATGACCTTAAAGAGGGCCCCTGGAAGCTCATCTAACCGTAATTAAATAACTAAAAAACCCGGACCCCATCAAGGGCCCTAGGCGGTCCCCTGGATGATCATCTGACCGTAATTAAATAACAAAAAAACCCGAACATCCGGGGGCTCTGCCCCCTAGACCCCATAAAGAGCCCTAAGGCGGCCCCTGGATGCTCATCTGACCGTAATTAAATATTAAAACCTCTGAGCTTCCGGGGGAGTCTGCCCCCCTGGACCACATCAATGGCCTTAAAGAGGGCCCCTGGATGCTCATCAAATCGTAATAAAATACCTAAAACCCCTGAGCTTCCGGGGGCTCGGCTCCCTGGACTCCCCGCCAATTAGTGACCTGCCAGTATCACAAATAAGCTATCTAAATATGCTTAGCTGACCGTAATTTAATGCCTCAAAACCCTGAGCTTCCGGGAGCTCAGCCCCTTGACCCCCTGACCGTTAATACTCCACTTTGAAAAATGTTCCGCGGGGCCTGCATGTAACGTGTAAGAGTGGTGGTGATGCAGATTTTTCTTCTGCCCCCCCCCCCCTCCAAACGTTTTTGCTCATTACGTCACTGCCCCTGGAAGGTGAGCGCCCTGGAATGTTTGCCCCCCCCCCTCCAAATCCCAAACTGCTTCCGGCGCGCCTGGACGTGGATAAGGGATGAATTCGTCGAACATAATTATTCCCGAAATATCGTCACCAGATTCGTCGCCTTCAAATAGAATGATCTCCACACTGGACAACTATCTGCTGGATCACTTAATTTATAAGGGTTTCTACCCTAGATTGAAATCACTTTCGTACCAGACCGTATCAGGAATTACCAGGTATACCCTGGTCTAGTTGATCATTGTTTTTATTTTTTATTTTTTATTTTTTCAATGTAAAACTTTGTTAATGTGTTAAACCTTTATCCTACTTAGACATATCAACCATTGTTTTGGAGAGAGCATTGTACCAGGACGTGTAACCAATAACACCCGGTAGATAGGAGCCAAGTATCGGGTTACATGATCATAATCATCATAATAGTCACCTTTGCAGTTGACATTTTTACATATTAGGCCTACTGTTTAATTTGCGAACAAATGGTACAAAATGGAAAGTTACAAATGTTTTGAGATGACAAAGGGAAAAACAACGCGTACAAGATATCAATTAGGAAGAATTATACAATGACAAAAAGTGCTGCTTAAGTTTACGTGTAAATGTTTAGATGAACCGAATTAATTGTAAAGAATGTGGTAATGTGCTCCAAACTTTAGGGCTATTATTATGGCGAATTGAAATTGCAACAGTCCTGGAAGATACTTTTCCACTGGTGAAACTTAAAGGCATTCCCATCAGGGAATGTATTAGTAGTGAATCGTTGCATTATCAAAGAAGTTTGTAATTTGTGTATATCGTAAACATTGATTGGTATAGAGCTTAAAGAGGATATAGCATTATCACCAGAGTACAAACTATAAGAAGTAGTATTAGTAGAAGAAGTAGTAGTAGTAGTAGTATAAGTATAGTAGGCTTAGTAGTACTACACCTACTACGACTGATACAACTACAAATGAGCTATTTCTTTCTGTTTTCCTACACAACCCTCCCTCTCTCTCTCTCTCTCTCTCTCTCTCTCTCTCTCTCTATATATATATATATTTTAAAATATAAATCTACCTCATCTCTCTATCTCTCTCTCTCTCTCTCTCTCTCTCTTTACTTTTTCTATCTCTCTCATTCTCTCTCTCTCTCGCTCTCTCTCTCTATCATTCTATTTCTCTATCTCTCTACTATTAGTATTTATTTTCTCTTGACTTCATTTTTGTCTTCTTCATAAAGTTAATTACAATGATCAATTCAGCTGCGTCAGGAAAATATTTAGGGCTTTATTATTGCACATTTCATTAGTATTTGTATGAGTTCAGTTATATATTTTTATTTAACAAGTCTTTAAAATTTCAGTTAAAATTAGAGTAATTCATAACATTTCATGCACCTTTCACTGGCTTCCAGTCTCTTGTATCTGATTTTTTTTAGACACAATAATGTTGTAGTCTCTGATAAGATATCCATTCTGTCCAAGAAAAGACATTGGTGACTATATTAAAATGAAGAATTTCCGTTTCGGTTTAATAAAATTTGGAGTGGACTATTAGGCTATTATTATTATTATTAGTAGTAGTATATTTACACAATCAACAATCAATATTTTTTTTAATACTAATTCTACACCTCGGCGACCACATTGATGTCTTCTTTATTGATTGCGATCTCGACCACTTCAGGTGGTGAAGATGTCGTTACGCTTTCCGTCGTTGGATGCTCCTTCTCCTCACTTTCATTCTCACCCCAACGTCCTCGGTTACCATAGGGCCGACGGTGCCCATCACGCCTGGGAGATCCTTCTTCGGTTCCGTTGCGTCTGCCGAAGGGACGGCCTCCGAAAGGCTTTCTACCGAAGGGGTTGAACCGGAAGGGCCTCGTCTCGAACATTGGTCTGTCCTGATCTCCATCTCCGGTCTTGTCATGATGACGGTAGGGGTGATCTCCCATCTCATTATGACCCTGGTAACCTTCTACGTGGTTGCGTTTGCCGAAGGGACTCGGGTCTCCGAAAGGCTTTCTACCCAAGGGGTTGAACCGGAAGGGCCTCGTCTCAAACATTGGTCTGTCCTGATCTCCATCTCTGGTCTTGTCGTGAAAACGATAGGGGTGATCTCGGTGATGACGATGGTGGTGGCCGTGGTGGTGAAGGTGAGGACGGCCATCCACCTCCCTGCTTTCGTTGCGCTGACCGAACGGTTGTTCCTCTGGTTTGTCCTGAGGTGGACCTTGACGGTGACCATGATGACCACCCTTAGGACCATGATGACCACCTATAGAACCATCGAACCGACCGGGCCCTCCTAGACCATCACCACTTTGTTGGGCAGCATCAGTTTCTTCTTCTTCTCCATCACCAGAACTGCCTCCTTGGCCAAAGAAAGGTCTTCCTCCAGCACTATCTGGTCTGGAGCCACCAAATCCAGGTCCGTCGAATCTCCTACCACCCATCGGACCGCCATTATGTCTCCGTCCATCCATCTGTGGGGCACCAAATCCAGGTTCTTCGAATATCCTTCCACCCATTGGTCCGCCATCTTGCCTTGGTCCACCCATCTGCATTCCACCAGGCCTTCCTCCAAAGCGACCTTGTCCTCTCTCTCTGCCATTCTCATTTCCTCGTCGTTCATTGAAATCTCTTTGTGCGTGAGCTGTAGGGGTAATGAAATCGAATATATTTGTCAGACAAAGTCTTGAATTCCTGCGACGATATGATTTAATTGCAGCCAAATTGTTATGGTACAATTTACCTTACTCTTTGATAAAACCAAAATAATGTTGTTGTTTTTTAAATTAAAATAGCACCATGGCACTGAGTTATATCCCACGTGGCACAAAAATACAATATATCGCATACCTAAATAATTTATAAATGACTGCATCTATAAGTTTAAAGAGGATCAAGATCAAGATCAAGATTAACAGGATAATTTACGAGCGTATGTTCACGTTGGCGAAATGCATCGAATGATCTGATGTTTAATATTCGATTTAATTTATCACATTCTGCATTATCATCTTGAGCTATGCATGTGTTTATGGTAGGTGACACATTAGATTGGTAACTCGGCACCTTCGATGTATGTTTCCAGTTGTGTTTAACCTTATACCAGAGAACATGCGGTTGGATATTCAAAACGACTCATTCTAACCAAATTGAATTTGAATACCAAATGGTGCAGAGGCATACTTCACTGTTCATTTTCCACTTTTGTATTAATTCAAAAAATGGAATGCTGTAGGCATAAGAAGAAATCTGATTTGTATTGTGTAACGAGCAAGTAAAAACGCATAGCATGAGAAATAAAATAATCATATACTCCTGTTGGCCCCTTGCTGGTTATAATTCACCACTTATCAGGAAATATCGAGTAATAATTTGATTTCTTACCAGAGATAGCAAGAACAGCCACAATGGCAACGATCAGTGTTGCTTTCTCCTCCATATTTGTAAGGTCTCTTCGATGCTACAAGCTTTCTCTAGATTCGTTGCCTTCTAAAAGAGAACGAGCTCCAAACTGAACAACTATCTGCTGGTTCGGATATCCGGTAGAGCCATGTATTGGGTGACACCAATGTCGTGGCATAGTACAATAGTCACCCTATAGGAATTTGCGAGGATGCACCAGTAATCGGTTTCTCCCCCCCTCTCTTCCTCCCTCTCTCTCTCTCTCTCTCTCTCCTTGTCTCTGACAGCCTTTTCACACACAGCTAAAATTCTATAAACACGATTAGTTTAAAGGTACTATGTCCATTTTGCAGCCAACCTCAAATTCTGTAGAACCTTGCAGGAATTATAAATATGTCATGTATGTCCTATCAATGAAATTTAAATGTTAGCAGTGTCCTAATATTCAAATTATGAAAAGAAACCTGCTTATTTGCTAGACTTCACTGTCAGACACTATTGAGTGACTGACTGGCTTTTTGCTTCTTTGATAATAACATTACATAAAATGAGCTGTAATGGGTACATGGGCATTTGTCTACATCAATAACCCACTTCTTGTGATGGCCAAAATTAAACTGATTGAATTTTTGCGCAGCATAAGAGGTATGACCATTCAGTACAATGGTCTGAAAATCAAGACTATTACTTATTGGCTCTATAGTTTCGATTTGACAACTAATAGTCGTTATTTTCCCACTTGAAGACATTTTCAAGCCCCACCTTTTTTAGGCAAGTTCTAAATTAGTATTATCTTTTAAATACTGTTGGAATTTAACCTTTTCATTTTTTTTGGCCTGCAAATGGGACATAGTACCTTTAAAGGGATTTAAACTAATCACCTATACATACGACATCATTCACACACAGAAATTTCGTTGCGATCGTTAATCGTTTCGTGATTAACTACTGCTCGTAAAATGCGCAGTAGTGCCATTGCGCATTGAAGGTCAGGTCATATCAAACAGAGCGCTTGCTCCATCCAGTTTAAACACGTTTAAACACGAAAAACCTTTCACACACAAAATGTCAAGCTCTCTAGATACGAACTTCGTATCTGCAGCCTGCTTTTAGGGGCGTATGAATCGCGACTTCGTATCTATCCCAACATCGTATAAACGATGTTCACACAGGGAAAATTTTCTATAAACATGTTTAAAACTGTTGAGTTAAACACGTTTATACTAATCATCTCTAGAATACGATGAATTTTAGCTGTGTGTGTAAAGGCTGTATCTCGCTTAGAAAATTGCATTGAGCAGAAAGCTAAGTAACATAGCCGTTATAACATCATCATGATCATGATCATAGCCATCATAATAATCACCGTTGCAGTTGATATTGTTTACATAATAGGCATACTGTTGATTTTGCTTAAACAAATGGAACAAAATGGAAAGTTACAAATGTTTTAGCTGACGTAGCAAAATAATCTTGATGTATGTAGGCAAAGGTCAGATTACTCTTTCTATTTCGGAAATTAAAAGTTATTTAGGACATCCATTGAATCAGCCACTAGTTCGTTTCAGGTCATGATCATACCAGATACATTTAAAATGATTGCATTATTTCACCCACATTCTGAAAATGTTATCTAACGGTATGTCAATAAATCTATTCTAATTCTTTTCCATCAACTTTTATTTAAATGTTACACACTTACTCTTTAGCAGTTAGTCTGTTTGACCATCTTTGTCACAAAGTTCTTTGTAAAAACGGTAATTCTGGTCTCTTTTAAAGTCTGTGGTATTTCTGTAAATGGCTTCCCCAGACTAGCAATCAGTGACGTGGAAACGGAACACGTTCCCGCCCAGTCGAAAGTTATAAATAAACAAATAAACAAAATAAACAAACAAATCAAAACACAAACGGGTAAGTAAACGTATTTAGATAGAAAAGGAGTGGCAGAACGGGAAGAGGACGAGGAAGGAAAATACCTGATCCCTCCCACAACCTCCCCTAATCGTATAGTAATTGACATTTCATTTACCGAATAAGACCCCCATCCCCCCCCCCCTTGTGAAGCCAGTGCCCCATCAATAGATGGATTGACCCATGCTACACCACCTTTCAACGCCCTTAGTAAAAGGTTAAATGTATAAGTCACAATTTACAAAGAATAAAAGTCTCTGTTCTTGTACATAAAGGCCTGTCTGATCACTGAATCCATACTTGAAGAGGAAAATATTTTTTACGAGATCTTCTCAGACATTGTCTAGCGCTGATTATAATTATCTGTGTTTTTATGAAAGATAATCATTTCATACCAAATTGCTGGTCAGGAAAACTACAATACTGAATATTACACTTTATGTAAAGCTTATGGAAGGCACAACACAAAAAGGTTGTCTTGACATCCAGAGCATAGGTCGGGGCAATGTTTCGTCAGAGAATACTAAGCCTTGATGTCATCTTGAGGAGATCTTACAACACCTTCTTGGTGGAGGATTTAGATTTAGGTTTAGATTTATTTTTTTTTTTTTTAGGGGGGGGGGGTTAAGTTGGGGCACAATCATTTTGAAAAAAAGTTGGTCGATGGGCAGTAAAGGGGGGAAATTAATCTAACGTTTAAGGAGCATCTGACAAGCCCATTCTGACGGAAAGTGTTTTTTCCTTTAGTTTCTTATGCTTTGTAATAAACCCTATGTAGCAAGTTAAATATGTTGAAATTGATCCGACTTTAGGGTCTTTTTCATTATGCTTAGCTGATAGCTGTCAAAGTTTAGATGGTCTAACAGTAACTTTAAGAGGCCAAATACATACGGATTTGATTGGGAAACTATTTTGGAAGAGGCTCACAGACCAGCACGGGATATTCATTATCTGGCCGACCTATTGGCAGGGGGCGCTATGACAGAATAACGACTTTGGACATGTTGAGCTATGTTCGAGATAAGATTTCTAATTGCAAATAAGTTGCCCCCATCACACCAAACTAGTTCTCACTACGTTCTGGAAACGTCTCAGAAAACCGTAGAACGGATTTTGGTCGGGGTAGAATTTGTAAATAATTTCTATAATACGATCCTAGTTCGTTCATAAACAGTCCTCAATACGTCCATCTCTACTGTACCCCGTCCACAGTCAGTTCATATTATCAAGTTCATATCGGGTAAATATGCCATTTCCAAGCAGTCCAAGCCCGTCCGCAGTCAGTAAACCCGTTCTCAACTAGTTCCCAATACGTCCAAACCATTCCGACTAGTTCGCAACTTGTTCTAACTAGTTTTTAACCCAACCATCCCGTTCAGAGACAGTTCAACTCGTCCTCATCTCGTTCTTAGCGCGTTCAAACGCGCTCCTATAGTTTGTGTGCAATCCCGTCCTGCATGGCTCGAAGGCTATAAAAACCCAGCGCGTTCTTGTGATTCCTGATTCCCGTTCAACGCTTCATGCGAAGAAGATCACGACATTCGAGTTGGGTCTGTTTGCCAACGGGAGGGACAAGTAAATTGACCCGGTCGCACTGCTAATTGATGCTCGACGTTTTAACACGTTCCTAGAATGATCGAAAAACGGCAATTCCGTTCGTAGTACGTGCATCTCGTTTTAAGTACGTTGTTACTCCGTCTAATTGTAGGACGGGACAATCAACGTTCTAGAGCACCCTTCCCGTCCAAGCCAGTCCGAGCCCGTCCATGAAGTTATTAAACAGATCGTAAACAGTAATTGCTATACTACGTTCAGTCCGTTCGCACACAGTTTGAGCCCGTTTGGCAACATTTTCCAGAACGTAGTGAGAACTAGTCTGGTGTGATTGGGGCTTTATTGGAGTTGAGGTATGAACAGCAACATTAAAAGAGTGTGAGAAAGAGAGAGAGAGAAAGAAACAGGCCTGATAAAGATAAGGGAAGTAATTTTATGGTCACAATCCATCGTTTTTCTTTTTTGCACATGCGTGTCCGCAGCTGTGTTCGGGTGTTAGGCCAACTTCTAAGATTCGGAAGTCCTTCCTGCAATATTCATTGAGGTGCACTCACCACCGTCATACAGGTGCCTTGCAACTGTCGTGCGATACATTGCCGCGCCGTATACTGCACCATGCGGTTCCGTAGACCAGCGCAAGTAGCCCGTGCAATGCTAGCAAGAAGCCCTTGCGAAGTTTGCAAAGAAGTACAACGACAGCATCTGCTACCCCCTTCGTAAAAAGACATAGCCACATATCCATAGCGATTGCATGATGTGCCTGCCTTTAACAAATCGAAAGAGATCGAAATGAAAAAAAAAGAAAAAAAGGAAGAAAATACCAACTTTGGAAAGAAAGAATAGGAGAAAATAAACACAAATCTTACAGGCTTAAGCAAATGTCTCCCGCCACCTATTAAGATAAGCCTGGGGAAAAACGTATAAACACAATGCTTACAATTTATAATTTGCCGACGAAATATAAATCATGAATTTATGAGATATTCTTGTGTGTAATGTAACTTAATCAGCTCTTTTGGGCGGGCCCGTTTGGTCAGAAAAGTATTAATGCGATATTCAATACAACTTAATATTTACCCTATAGCCATTCTACTCCCTAGACTGATATAATTATTATAGCCTACGTCATTTAAAATATTTCATGCTTTGGCCAATCAACATGCGGCGTTCAAGTCATGCTTCGGTGCATCTGTCTCTACGTCACCTTCTTGCTCGGCTCGAACAAGCGAAGATTTCCAACGACGAATAGTCAGATCGCAATCTAGTGTGGCATATTATTGCGCAAAGGAAAATACGCCCAAAACCGCTACACGATAATAACGTTAGTCTGTAACTGTTTCTAGAATTCTTCAGAGGCAATAATTTTGCCTCTTTCTTGCATGAGATGTCTTTAGAGGATTGAAAGCTAACATATCAGAGTAATGATGACGGTGAAATTTGAAAATGGATCCCGTCTTGTGATTTTCAATCGCATGGTCTTCTTTGCTGTGGTGGTGATTTCCTTATCGGAACAGTGTAAGTTATTATTCTATTAATATTATTGATGTAAAACTATTTCAGAACATACCAACATGTTCACTGGCTATGTAAATGTGTTACAATAATTTATATCATTCTTATTAACATGGTTATTCACCAATGTTTGTCGCATTTGTACCTTGCGTAGTATTATTAGTTCATATTTATGATTTTCTTTTGAAAAACAACTTTGAACTTATATATCTTTTATACTTTTTTGTGTGGTCTTGCTTTTGTAATCTAAGTGTTGAACTCCATCTTGAACTGAATTTTAGAAATGATGATGATGATGATGATTATTATTATTATTTTATTGGTCATTAACAAAAATTAACAAAATATGTTTTCCTTTTTCATGAACGTATCTGGAACATATTGTTTAATTAGTGTATATTTAAATAATACACACTTTTGATGATGATGATGTTTCGCAGCATTTATTTGACGCCATATTTCAGTTAAAAGCATTCAAAGCGCGAGTGAATTACATAAAAGGGCAGAGCGACATATATTACAATTTGTACATCATAATTGTTTTTCTGTAACTCCGCATTATTATTTGTAGAAGGAAAAAAAAATCAAGTTTCTTCCAGAACAGTCTTTATAAAAAGCACCCACAGTTTGCGGTTCGCAAATATAATATTCTGCTACGCCCTTAACCGATACAATAGACTCAAAGGCGAATATTTCAATGAAACGTGTGATATGAACAGATGAATAACAATACAACCGTCTTCGCTTTTTCCTTTTTCATACAAAAAGCGAGTTTTAGAGTTATGTCGCTTTTGAAGGGTGTGATTTGTTCCTTCGTGTCCCTTTTTCTTACAAGTGAACAAGAGAAGGTGAAGGATGTAAAATATAAGGAGAGAGGTAGAGGGACGGAAGGAGGGAGGTGGATAGAGTGAGAGAGGGAGAGAGAGGGGGAGAGATAGTAGAGTAGGAAATATGTGTGTGTGGATGTTTGTGCGTGTGTGTGTGTGTTTGAGAGAGAGAGAGAGAGAGGGAGTTTTATACACATTTTGAGACAGAAAAGTACATTATCAGATAATAATCCAATATACCTAAAGGTAGGTGTTGATAGCAACAAGCACGTGAAATAGGGGTCCATACACATTCAAAGGAAGAATTAGACGCATTTATTGGGACATGGGGGAATAGAAATTAATTCTCACAATTATGATAAAGTCTTGCACGATTGCCCTCTTACAGAACATAGGGTGCGCTAGGATCGAAGGACAAGTTGAGAACGAAAAAGGGAGACAGGGAGACTACATAACAGAAGAAAAGAAAAAAGGAGGAAGAACAAATAGCTAAGAATAGTGAAGGCGAATTTCTCTTGGCCCTATATAAATACATTACCCATTGTCTATTTTGTAAAGACATATTTTCTGCTCCAGTAGTCCTTTTCAACAACGAACCTCCTTCTACACATTTTGGGTCCCTTATCTTTTTACCACGACCTCACGAAGAAAATGGTAGAAATCTTGTGTCATATTTTGTTATATCCACACAAATTGCGAACCGTCACTTCACATCATAGCTTTTTGTGAAACCGGTTTTCATAACAAGCAGTTAGAAATAATGTATGTTAATGCTTCATGGTTTAGTGGCTTGAACTAAAAACAATAGTTGATAAATATTGAATGTATGAAAATAGCTTTAAATGTTTCTAAAAATGCTGATTAATCTCAAAAAATTAATTCATCTGGGTTTTGTTTACATTAGAACTTTGTTAATTCAATCATTCATTATCAAAATCGTTCTATATAGGCCTACACCGAATTATTTACGCTATCTAGTCAAAAGCATTGACGGCACCGGATTTGTAAAATTAATGAGGGAGCAAACTGAAGATAAGAAGACAAAAAGAAGAAACCATCTTTAAAACAAATTGGGTACTCGTCCATTGGGCGCAAATATGATAATGAAATGAATTTCCGAATTAAAAACAGAAATTAATATTTCTTTAGTAGCCATCCAAATGCCAACAGTGGAGATAAAGCCGTCGAGGGTATTTACACAGTTCAACTAGGAAATAATTCTCAATGTCGACGTTAACAATCAGACCGTGATGCCGTTACTAATAGCACCCATTAAAGGTACTATGTCCCATTTGCAGGCCAAAAAAATAAAAGGTTAAATTCCAACGGCATTTGAAAGACAATACTAATTTAGAACTTTACTATAAAAGGTGAGGCTTAAAAATGTCTTCAAGTGGGAAAATAACGACTATTAGCTGTCAAATCGACTTAGGAGCTATAGAGCCAATAAGTAATAAACTTGATTTTCGGACCATTGTACCGAATGGTCGTATGTCTTATGCTGCGCAAAGATTCAATCAGTTTAATTTGGGCCATTACAAATGCTCATGACCCTTTACAGCTCATTTTATGTTTGTTATTACCAAAGATGAAAAAAGCCAGTCAGTCACTCAATAGTGTCTGACAGTAAAGTCTAGCAAGTAAACGGGTTTCCTTGCATAATTTGAATATTAGGACACTGCTAACGTTTACATTTCACAGATAGGACATACATGACATATTCCTAATTCCTGCAAAGTTCTACAGAATTTGATGTTGGCTGCAAAAGGGACATAGCATCTTTAAAGGCCCATTTTAAATGAAAATGGCGTTCAAAATTCTTTTGTTGTGAAAATACAGGTGCTCTAAGAGAATTGGAGAATGAAAATGGAATACGAGTGGGTGGCCATTCAATCACAGATATATGCCGATGACACTGTTCTGTTATCTGAATCATAGAAAGATCTCCAGAGGCTCTTGGATGTCGTTGTAAAAGAAAGTGAGAGAATGGGACTAGATATCAACTATAAGTCTCTAAGAAGAGCAGTCCAAAATGTAACTTGAAACTTTAGGAACAGGTTATTAAATAAGTCTCCTCTTTTAACTACCTCGGCAGCATGATCACCTTGGATGCCAGATCTGAGACAGAGATCAAGAAAAGGATAGCTCTCGCTAAATCTGCATTTTCAAAGTTAGGCAAAATTTTGGCAAATCTAAAAAATGGGTATGGGGACCAGAATAAGAGTATTGAGTTGTTGCATCTATCCAGTACTTATGTATGGTAGTGAAACATGGACTTTAGCCTCTGATACTAAAAAGCGTTTGAAAAGTTGCCAAATGTGGATTTTAAGAAGAATGGTGAAAATCCCTTGGACTGACAAATGAGGAAGTTAGAAGAGCTGGAGTGCAAAGGAAAATGATACGTGAGATGTTGATTAGGCAGTTGAGGTTCATGGGTCACATTACACGTTAAGAAAGCCTGGAGAATCTTGCTTTGACAGGGAATATTGCGGGATATTTTGGATGGACAGTCTGCAGAAATTGTTAGAAGAGAGATAGTGAAATAAATGTGAGTGGTGCTAATACTAATAGAGAAGGCTAGGAGCCGAGGGTTGTGGAACAGCATGTTCGCCAAAGTCAATTGATAAGGCACTTAGAGAGAGAGAGAGAGGGAGAGAGAGAGAGAGAGAGAGAGAAATAGAGAGAGAGAGAGAGAAAGACAGAGAGAGAGAGAGAAAGACAGAGAGAGAGAGAGAGGTGCTCAACGCACAAGAGAAAAGTTAGGCAACAGTGTGAACAACAGGGTGTTCATATGGGTTACTGTAACTCTTCTAAAAAGAGATTTTGGTATTCAATAGATAATATAAATTGATCGAATTAATCATTATTAAAGTCTTATAACCTCCTATTCACTTATTTAGCTTTGGCCCAGGAATGTCAAGCCCAAATCGTCCAGGCAGCTGATTGGTCCACTAACGTCACAGTTCGTTACAACACCACCGTCACTTCTCCCGGAAATGTCACCTACGAACCCGTGGACAATTCCAATTTCCCCGTGGGGATGTACCCCATCACGGCAACACTCGATGGTGCTACTGATTGCAACTTTACTCTCGTCGTTCTAGGTTAGTTCAATTCTATTTCGGCTTAAATCTGACACTTCAAAAGAATCCTGTTATCCATTACACGATCGCAAAAACTTTCAAGAAATCAACTCCAGGGCAATTCCAATACCCTATTGTTTTGCTTATAGAAATCATGTTCTGAGTACGTAACGATAATGTCACTGTCATGTCCGCACAATTCAATGGTGACTCACAGGGCTATTGGAATTTGCCTTAGGTTGGTTTTTCGAAAGTCTTTCGGATCGGTTCAAAAGGAAAGAGGTGTTGGTTAATTAATATAATATATATATATTTCATTCAGTTTGGACCTGAAAGAGTCGCTGCAGGTGCTGCAGAAGGTGCCGAATTTAGGAGTTAAAGGTCAGCTCAAAATATGTGACTATTTTGTGTGGAAGGACAGCCCTCGAGCACTCCCACTGAAAAGCCTGGGTGGAGAATACGTATATACATTGCAAACATTCAATTTACAAATGCTTCTTCCATTCGCCTTCCCTTCTATCACTTTTATTTAATTCCTTTTCTTTTGTCTCCTTCTTCAAATTTCCACCCTCTATTTCACCAGTTATCAGTATCTCTCCCCATTTTACTTTTTAAGTTTGTCATTTGAAAATAATTTCTTGTATATTGTAACTGGTAAATATTTTTTATTTTGCGGCAGGTTCTACAATATGATTGTCTGTTATATATTATTTTGTATATTACTTTTGTATACATTGTTTTTATCCAGAGCCCTCAGGGAAAGCATTTTTTTGTCAACTGAAGAGGCGACCGTGTATACATATAACTGAAAACGAATAAAAATGAATAAATAAAAAAGCAATATAAGGATATCCATGAAGAACTGGTGCCACAATATTACATTCCACTGGTGAGTTTCCTAGCTAGGTCATTTGGTCTCTGTGAAATTCTTTATCTTCATCAAATTACCACCCCAATGGAAGGTTGTCTATAGCAAGGAATGGCAAGCCATGGAGAGAGAGAACATTTCCTTTACTAAGAAATCAAATAGAAGTAGACTCAAGACTTCTAGAACAAGCTCACGCTTTCTCACACTGTTCGGTAGTTCTTTCTTCTATAAAGGGGAAAATGTTTGTAAGTAACTAATATCTTGATATTTTGTGTACCGATGTATACTTTTCTTTAATTTGCATGTACTTCGCTTTTTTTTCTTCTTCAGCCAATCCTATATGTCCAACAAACATTTCGATGTCAAGTGATGAGAACATGACAACAACCGATGTCATCTGGAGCTATCCTAGCGAAAATCGCATTGACCTTTTCCCTTTGACCTCTAATCCGCTGAACGGGACAACCTTTGACCTTGGTGTGACTGACGTCACCTTATCCCTCACAGATTATCCGGAATACAGGTGTACTTTCATTGTGGAAGTGAAAGGTGATTAGTTTTTCATCAATATTTCTTATTACGACACCTCTGTGTGTACATTGTATAAGGAAATATTAACTAACGGGTAGATTATCAATTGCCCGGAGACCACATCAGAAGATACTTGTAGTCTGAGATTTTAAAAAATCAAAAAAAAATCCAAAACAAATTCAAAAAAAATCTAGGCGGTATCAACAAGAATCCAACAACGAACTGGGACAAATATTTGCATGTGATTAACATAATACTCGGTCGAACTCTCTGCTTGATATAGTGTCTTACTATATGTCTGTCTGTCTCTCTTTCCCTCTATCTCTCTCAGATGAGCAACCACCTTGGCTGACATGCCCAGAAAACCTTGATGTGAACAACTCTGCATTGGCCATCTGGGATGTCCCTATGTCTTTGGATAACTCTGGGAGCGTTCTTCTGAGCTCCAGCCACACACCGGGAAGTTATTTCCCGTTCGATACAACTACCGAGATCACCTATACCGCGGCGGATAGCAGCGGGAACACAATCTCTTGCTCGTTCAATCTGACCGTCGTCCGTAAGCAAAATTATTTGCAGTTTGAGTAAATCGTTACAAGTTGCAGAACACACGCCCCCACATCCACCTACTCACCCACCCACCCACACACACACATCTCCGCCCACCCGCGCACACAAGCTCCTACATTCGGTCTCCTCCTCGTACACCAGCACGCGCGCACACGCTCACACACTATCGAATAAAATAATGAATAATTTTGTGAATAAATGAATTTAGGAGAAAGGAGAAATGGTCATATATTATCGAAAAACATACTCCCCATTAACATTTTTTCTCACCGTATCGATGCTTGATAAAAAATAGTGAGCATGGTGGAATGTTTATAAACGACATGAATCTGTGGTAGCAAATACAGAAGGCCTACCCCCCCCCCCCCCCCAAACAAACAAAAAAACAAAAAAAATGTTTTGCTGCACAAATTAAAGAAATGTATTATTTCTGGAATTTGTAAATGTTTGTAGGCTATATCAGCTAATCATAAGTTGGAATCTTCGTTGTACTTCTTGCTGCAGGAGATGGGTCGCCGGAGATCACGAACTGCCCCTCCGACTTGAGTAAGGCGGTACCCCCGGGTGTAAACGACACGACTGTTACCGAATTATGGACCCAAGAACCCACGGCCACGTCTCCATCGGGTGGCGATGTGACTGAATCCAGTAATTATGATAGAACCTCGAGCTTTGGTATTGGTACTACCCGGGTAACCTACACGTTCACAGATCAGGCTGGCTCCAGCTCCAAGTGTCGCTTCCTCGTCTCCATAACAAGTAAGGTGTAGACATCATAAAGCTAATGTTGGAATCAAAAGATTAGGGTCGGGTGTCAGTGATATAATAGTACAATATTTTTGGTAATGGTAATAGTGATAGTGGCAGTGGTAGTGGTAGTAGTTGGTGGTAGCTCGTGGTAATGGCAGTGTAAGTTTGCACTGATTGGGATAAATTGACTGGTTATGGCACTAAATTGTTGGATATCAATACTGGTCTTGTACACGATTGTATTGGTATTGCTGTTGGCAATGGTATTGTTATTGGTATTTTATGAGTTCTACTATCTTCCCATTATTGCATAGGACCAACTGTTTATGTATTATATCATCTCCCCATTTCAATATAGGAGAACCTGACACAACGGCACCGTATGTTGACAACGACGTAACATGCCCGTCGGATGTCATTCGGAACGCTCCGCCGGGAACGACAGAGATGCAAGTCATCTATGATGAGCCGACATTCAATGATGTCGTCGACGGGAAAGACATCAAGGTCACGGCGACGAAAGAATCGGGTTCGGTGTTTAGTGCGGGAACGACCGAGGTTCTATATGTGGCTTCGGACATGTCTTTTCAAATCAGCGAATGCATTATAAGCGTAACGGTCAATGGTAAACACAATAATAAGAATATTTTCATTTTCATTTCTTTTTATAGCCAGCCACATGCGGTTTTATTGAGATAAATACTTTTTAATGAATCAATCATACAAATACATACCTTTGACTCTGTTGATTAACATACCTTTTATTTGAGTCGATATATTCAGTTATCTCTGTTTTGAGATATTCATGAGAGCGATATTATATTTCAAATTAAAATCAGTTAGATTTGAAAATTATTTCATGATCACCGTAATGCGAAGCTACAAACATAAGTTTAAAAGTAACATGATAATGCAAAATCTTGAAGAAGATCGTGGATTACCATTAAAATGGCCTTGGAGTATATTTTCTTACAAAATGACAAACGGAGGGGGGAGCTAGATAGAGCTCGTGGTGTGTATGCTAAAAGCTGGGGTGTAGCTAAATATGGTTGGCCATTGATTACAATGATATACAATTATACTTGTTATTCCAATAGCAATTGAAATTACAATTACAATTACGATTACAAAAGTACTACAACTACAATTACAATTTCAAATAAAAATTAGAATTACAAGTCATCTTGTTTCAAACTCTTTGGGAAATCCAGCTTCAAGTCCTAGATGCGATAAAAAGTTTGGGGGAGAGATAATGACATCGATTGCTAAAATAATACCCAGCTTAATAGGACCACGAAGACGACTATATAGAAAGCGTAGATTCTGAGCATCCTAACATCACATGATGTAAACCATGGGAAGCATAATATAATTTTCAATAAATAAGTTCTCTTTCCCTTAATAATAATAATAATATTCAGCTTTTATATAGCGCTTAATACATCTCGGACGTCTCTAAGCGCTTTACAGATATACTATTACCCCGGTCATTGGATTCAGTGCTTGCCCGCATATACTGTGTGAACATTCTCCACTTCCTGGAGAGCATTCCAGCCAGGCGTTACTTGACGCTCAAAAACTGACCAACAATGAGTTTCCGGTTAACATGGTTTCGGTGATATATTAGATGTAAGACGTGGGCTGTTATTGGTTTTCTTCTTTCCCCTAGTGACGGAAGACAACGAGGAACCAGTCATTATGGGTTGTCCAGGGAATATCACTCGTTGGGTGGGGGTAGGAGTCCCCCCTGTGGTGGTCACCTGGACCAAACCCAATGCCACGGACAACTTTGAAGTGGTATCGTTTAACTCCTCCCACGAGCCAGGTTCCATGTTCCCCGTAGGAGTAACAAGAGTCAACTATACTGCAACGGACCTGGTCAACAAGCAAGACACCTGTGAATTTTACGTCACAGTTATAGGTAAATACTTTCATCATTGTCATCATAAGCATCATCATCATCAACATTAACGTCATAATCATCATCATCATCAACATTAACGTCATTATCATCAACATCATTATACGCATCATCGCCATAATCATCATCATTATAGGCATCCTCACCCTTAACAAAATTACCATCATCATCATTATCATCATCATACCCATGGCTGTCATTACTTCAAAACATGTGAAACAAACTTTGATGTAACTTGAATCTGATATTATCATCGTCATATTTTATGATCTCTAGCCTGTGTTGCGAACCGACACTCGACCATAATAGGAAGGAAAAAAAGTAACGTCCTTTTTTAAAAACATCGAATTGAGGGAGTATATTACACATCTGTTTTTGTTTGTTTAATTGGATCTGATAGTTGATACCGAGAGACCGGTCATAATGAACTGCCCTAGTGACATCACCGAGTTCGTTGGTGAAACGGTAAACTCTTTGGAAGTGACGTGGGAGTCCCTAAATATCACGGACAACTCTGGTATGTACCGTGTGACACTCAACCACCAATCCGGAAGCAGTTTTCAAGCTGGGCCCATCCCTACCGATGTCATCATCCTTGTCGAAGATGAAGCCGGAAATCGTTTGGCGGAGCCAGGGTGTACCTTCAGAGTAAGCATATCTGGTAAGACTTCTTCTTTTTATCCTCCTGAATCATCTTTTTGTTCTTCTTCTCCTTCACGTTTTTATTTCTCATTTCCTTCTTCTTTCCTTCATCTTCTTCTTCTTTTCCTAGTTTCTCATTCTACTCACCTTCTTCTCCCTTTTCTTCTCCTATTTACTCAAAGTGTTAAATTTTCCTTCTATATCGTTTCCTTCTTCTTCTCCTTCTTCCTTCTTCTCCTCTTCCTTCTTTCTTCTCCTCCTCCTTTTTCTTCTTCCTGTTTGTCTTCTCTTTCATCTCCTCTTTCTTGTTTATTGTTTTATGGTATATTTACTTAAATATCACGGGGGGGGGAATAGTTTATAAACAATGATCAATATCATCTTGATTATAGCCGTACGAGCACACTCTTGAATCATTATCAGTATAACGATATAGACAGTGCGTGTTGAAATGTTTTACGATCAAGGAGATAGAATTTGTCAAACAATTCGACAGAACTAGTGGAAGATAAAGATGTGTGGAGTGCACGTGATGTAACCTCTGCACCCCACCCCATATAACCGCCATCTGTGATATTAGTTAACTCTTTCCTCCTCCCCTCCCCCTCCCCTCCCCCCATCCACAACACCCCCTTCTCACTCTCACTCTTTCATTCAATATCCTTCTCCAGTCGATCCGGCTCCAGATCTCATGTGCCCTTCAATGGTCAGCAATAGCACCATTCCTGGACAGTCTTATGCTGACATCTATTGGCTAAACGAGATATCAGTAACAGACAACACAATATTCATGGTAATTATTTGGTAACGGATTTATTTATATCAATATACATACTCAATCATATCCTCTTGCTCCTTGAATCCCTTGCCCAGTTTCAAAAGAGTTTTTATTTGTGTAGCAGCCCATGGACATAGGAATTGTTTCATACCTTTAATCACACCAACAGTATACCGAATGGACTAGAATCGATCTGTTTCGAAGCAGTGTGGAGTTGATTTGGCGATGGAGCTGAGTTATCTTCTTGTGAGGACTTCTAAGAAACAATTGCGTCGACTAAAACCAAAACGTTCTAATTATGAAGGAAAAAACAAACTGTCATCCTCTAAAAAACACAATTATTTTCACTATCTACTCATTTGCTATGCTCAACAAAAATTGTTTAGTATATGCCACTTGCTTAAAACCACACATGCCTACACTAACGTTATCGTAGGATCAGTCTTAAAAATTATAGGGGCACCGCTAAGGGGATCGGGGTGTAACCACCCCCTCCCCCACATTCCTTCCAATCAGTATTTACAACAATTAAATCTGAAAACTTGGTATATCATCATCGGTAATTCTTGTTCAGTCTGAAGATTGTCGTAAGCAAAAGTGACCTTAGCAAATTTGTCAGAACCTTTTAGTCTGAAGCCACCATATTTGAGAATTTTTCAATGACGGCAAAAGAGACAAAATTCGTTAGGGGACAGTGATTGTGCCCCCTCCCCTCTCCAAACCGCCCTTAGGATTGGTAGTTCTTTCATGCGCCAAAGAACATGACAATATCAAGGACATTTTTATCATAATACCTTCTTTTTTTTAATTACAAAGTAAACCTTGCTCGGCTATATTAACTAATTTGATATTAGCTAATCAATTTGATAATGCTCAAAAGTGATCATTGTATAGAGAAACTGATTTTTACTTAAAGGTAAAGACCAGTATTGGAAACGCCCCAATTTCAAAAAATGAAATGGAAGCTCTCATTACCAATCATGTGAAAGAATATGTTTTGACTAATACATGATGATAACAAATTTGCCGGGAAACCGCCTACTAATTCATATATTTGGTAAATTTGTTTCTCTCATGGTCGTGCGAGAGATATAGGGTAGTCCCATATACATCTTTCTGTGTATAGTGCTTGTAACTTTACGAAGAATGGGCCAAATTTCTTATCATTTTGATGATTCCAGAACCTTGCAGATGCTAGATGCTAGATGATCAACCTTTTCTGATCGATTCCACAACGTTTCTTTCACAATGCAATCGCATGACCATTACTGGTCTTTACCTTTAATTCATATTCAAGCATATTAATTAGTTATTTAGTAGCATGATTCGTATTCAAAGATATGTCATTTTTAACGAAAATATCCAGTTAAGGACATTAACATATCGACTGAACATAAGTCGGTATTAATTGCAATGTCATATTTTAATGGTAAACTTCCGTACCGTGAAGCCAAATATTTTTGCTTTCATTCAAATTTTTGCCTCGAAGAAAAAAATTGTTTTTATTTCATTATTTCCTCTAATTTTTCAGTCTAATAGCACACATGAAAGCCCCCTTCGAGTTGAACTGAATTCACCCATGACCGTAGACTACAGGGTTGAAGACTTACGAGGAAACGTTAGATCATGCACTCTTCAAGTCGTCGCTAACGGTACGCCATTAGGGACTTTTAGAATGAGTGAACGAGAACACGACGAACGCCGACTGATCATGCGTGTCAACGTACTTAACTGCCCATGTTGGCTACAATTAGAAATCTTTTAGATTGCACTCGACGATATGCATGCAGGAAGTAACACAATAAACATCACGGACAAAGAAAGAGGACATTCCTCATTCGACCCTCAACAAAATAACATCCCTTCACTGCTAATATGTAAATATGTGTAGAACAGGTGCATGTGACACCTGTTCTACACATTTCAGCATGTAAAGGCGCTTTATAAATGTCAATAATATGTATGTATGTATTGCATGTACTAGATTTAGGAAAATCAAGGTTGACGCATTCTCGATCGCCGACTAAGACCACGTGACGCAGGCGCAGTGCCTTAAAATGACGTCACACGTTGCAGTCAAAGCTCTTGACGTGCATTTCTAAAAGTCCCTAATATTAGGTTTACAACCCTTTTTCGATGCGATTCTGACCCGTTGCCGTCATTCACTGTATGAACTCATGTTTGTATTAGTTTTGTTTGTAAGAATGTAGCCTTAAAAAAGTAAACGCACAAACATTATATAGATAATGAGATGATGATGATGATGACGATAATAATAATAATAACTAATAATAATAATCATAATCGTCAGATCATCATGATTACCCAGGGAAGCCTCAACGTCATCAATGGTAGCTGTTCTACCAGATTGCCCTGCAACTATTATTTCCCAGGAATCGCTAGATTTAACATCTAGTTGGAGAAAGGGAAATTTGTATTAATATCTTTCCAAAGAACATTATAGTGACGGCCTGGTTTGGTATTCGAACCCTCACCACTTGGATTGAGAGTGAAGTGAATGAACCACTACAGCACAATATCTCAAATAGGCTCTAATGATACCAAGCTATTTGTAAACATGCTTGAAATATATCCTCCTGAAGTATTAGGGTCTCTCTGTGAACTTCTTAGCGTTAAATACTTCGAAATACGGTAACAATCTTTAAAATCTCTGAAATCTTTATGCTTATCTGCCTTAAAAGTGAACCTGAATTTGAGTTTGCATTTTCTACAGACTACAGTCACTGAAGTTACCTTTATTTCCCGCCTTCACAAGAGGCGTCATTCCACTCCCGCCAATATTTGTGCCAACTGATAGTTCAATAATATTGATAGAATTCTTGCCACAATGAGCACTGAGCAATAGGCCCATATAGATATCGCCCATAATGTTCTGTATACATTTATTTGTTTGTGTAAACATTGCAATATGAACAGTGTACATATTGCCTTGAATGACTGGCCTATGGGTTAGTTGCCAGGCTTGATTAGAGCAGTAATTAGCTGCAAACGAAAAGGCACCTGGTATGCAACAGACACTATAGATACATTATTCCTCAACTAAACCCGCGTGCATAAAATCGGGCCTTCTACGTTTTCCCCCAAGCTCTGGATCAATTTCCTCATCTTTGTCAGCTGTGATATACCACAGCTCATGTCCGCGTATTCTAAAGTGAGTTAAACCCAACCCCTAATTGGTCTCAGATAATGTTTAACAATGGAAATATTTGACCTAGGACTAACCTTTTTAAAACCCAGTGATTATTATTATTATTCATGTTGTTATCATTATCATTTTTAAGACTCATTATTATCATTACACTTATAACAGTATAGTAATGAAGGTTTGTTTTCCCTGTGGTTGCAGATACCGAGGCACCAGTGTGGACTCCATGCCCTGAAGACATCACCCGAGCAGCCGTTCCCGGAACCAACTCCATTACGGTTAGCTGGGACGCACCGAGCGTGACGGACAACTCGGGCGAGACTCCTCTTCAAGTCAGCACCCCTCGGACACCTCAACTGTTTTCTGGAGGGACCCACACCATCGCTTACATAGCAGAGGATGGCGCGGGAAATAGGGGCACCTGTCAATTTCTTGTGACAGTTACAGGTAGATCATTTGTTATGCAGACTTCTTCGTTAAAACAGCCATCTTAAGACCTGCAACTCAGTGTAAATTAAGTATTAATAATATCAAATATGCACTTCAACAATCTCCTTGAGAGCTGGATACCCCCAACCATGCACCTCTCCATATTATTACCGCCCTCGATCCACCAAAGATCACTTCGTTATTCTATTTTTTGGAATAGAAGAGGATCAAGATTGCAAAATATTCCTATTAATGCTTATTTGACAACTCATTAGATTTATTCAATCGCGATTTTCATTCTTGAAACAAGAGACAGCTAGTGCATGTTATTATATTTCCCCCAGCCCAGCACATGCCCACATAATAATATAATTGCATTCTTTCACATGATACCTCCACATTACCTTTCATTTCGTGGTGATGCTACGGCACGTCTGACATAGCAACTCGTATGTTGTTATTGTGGTTTATTGTAAACAAGTGGTCAGCTCCGGTGAAGCTACATATCAATGTCTCTTGTTAGCTCACTAATGATAGACAGATGATGTCACAAGATGAATGAGCTCTGGACCATTTTTTTTTTAGGGTGGACATTTTTTTTGTTTAATATTAAAAAATCTATGAAATATCTTTAGATGTTTGAATAACAAAATATTAGTTGTATGCAGCCCTGCAAAAATTAACAGGAATCAACTTATATTTAAATGGTGCATAATGGATAAGTCACCGGACAATAAGGCATAACACGGATTGGGCGCTTTTCAAGAAACCAGTATTATTACCATCAATATACACATTTTAGCAAAACCAAAACAACCGTCAGAGGTCTCAAGTACTGTTTGGAGGAAATAGTTTCCAATACACTTTACGTCATTACCTCTTATTACAACTATAGTAAACAAAACGATTTCGTTCAATAACAGTCGATTCGGCTGTTCCTCAAATCTTGAACTGTCCGCCGGATGGCCCTCTGGTATTCTCAACCCCGGAAGGACAAGCCACTGCCGTTGTGACCTGGGACACCATCACGGCAACCGATACTACAGATGGTAGCGTTCCTGTGAGTTCAAGGATCAATCCAGGGGATGAGCTCACCATTGGCAGGCATCTAGTGGAGTATGAAGCCGCAGATACCAGCGGGAATGTGGCGACATGCTCATTTACGGTCGAAGTCAGGGGTAACTATGTTATTTTTTTTAAAGCAGTAGTAAGGAAAGGAGGGGGTAACCGCCCTGCACCTTCATCAAAATGTAAACGAAATAAAAATGTGCAAATTGCATAATATTTTATTAAACCGTATTAGCCTAATAGTTATCCTACAAACAAAATAGGGCAAAACTGAGGCATTCTATCAAAAAAACGTCCTTATGGTAAGCACTAAGTTGCCTTCCCCTACTTCTTTTTTAACTCTTGTTCCAACAATAATATCCAGGATATAGATAACTAATGTATCAGGATTGTCAGCTCTAAAATGTATTAAACTAGCCTGTTAGAATCTTTGTTCTGCATGACACCATGAGTTATGTTAGGTTTTGGAAATGCACTTTTGCGCTTCATCTGGTGTCAAAATCGAACAAAATAATACTTCACGCACCGGCAAAAGATGAAACATAATGATCGAGCATGAGACCAGAGGAAAAGAAATAATTGTATGTTTTATATTTTCCAAGACGCTGAGCCGCCGAGGATCACTGGTTGTCCCGATGATATCATCGCCTATGCGCTTCCACAACGAACTCAGACCCCTGTGTCGTGGACCACGGAAGCTACAGCGACAGATAACTCAGGATCAGTGACGGTCTTCAGTAACCCAGAGTCGGGATCGCTCTTCACCGTTGGTCAATCAACCCAGGTGCTATACTCAGCGAGAGATCCATCACTAAACGAAGCCGGGAATCCGTGTAGCTTCACCGTCACTGTACAGACAGCAGGTATGTTCCTCCAGATATGTTCCTCCATGGGGATGTTTCACAAAGATCCTATGTTGAACTTATCTCTAAGTTGGACTTAACAATTTTGGAAAGCCGTTAGAATCTTTGAAAATATTTTGTAAAAATTATTTTAAAAGGCATAAAATGTTGATTCAAATCATTCATATTTTCTAAAATCAAGGAGATTTCATGTTCTTAATGTGAAATTTATGAAAGGTCTTAAATACTTCAATTTTTGCTTTTTAATATATTTTATTTTAAGGCTACAAATGGCTCTCCATAATGTTTAAGTCCAACTTAAAGTTAAGTTCGACTTAGTATCTTGGTGAAAAAAACCCAGGAGTGAACTGGTCATCATGGCCACGGGGAAATTGGGTAGTTTTCCCTACTCCATATTTCGGCTTCAGGGCCTGTCCATGTTCGGTCTGAGGGCCGGTTGATCGAGATCAGATTGTTTGAGTGGGCCGATCGCATCGCACATCCGAATCCCTGGCCAATTTCTGTCCTTGTTCGCCCTTAATAATCTCATTACGAATAATATGATACCCACAAATCCTGTTGATTGTCATGCATCTCAGATAAACGATGCCTTTAAAGTGCTTAGAGATATTGCAAACTATTAGGCGTTACATAAACTCAGATATTATTCTTCTTTTCATTTTTCTTCTACTAACTGTAGATTTGATCCGTATCAGAGGCTCGGTGACGCTTGACACGATTCGAGGGAATGGAATCTTTCTTGATCAGCAGACAGCTCGGGACACTTTGCAGGATGATGTAAGATTCTTCTTTTATTTTCCTTTTTTCCCTTTTTTATTAAAGCAGTACACAGTTTTCTTAAATCGAAATAAATCACTTTTCATCCTCGAATTGGCACCTATTATTATCATCCATCCACTCCTACATAATAATTAAAAACGGTATTGTAAATGAAATGAACCGATATGAATGAAATTTACGAAATGCAACATGCGAAATACTGCCAACTTGCACACTGAAAAGTAGTTATTATATTCTTTTAGTTAGACTTGACAAATTCAAGTGATTATTGCTCTGTCTGCTTTTGCATAAATGTCTAATTATTAGCATTCTGGATCAAAAGATAATTTGAAGAAAAAAGGTCTTGAAAAGAAGACACTGAACTACTTTTGGATAAATGAATATATCGGCAAAGGCAGAAAGCTAATGAATTTACAATCAAAGAGCTTTTTGTTATCGTCCTCCTGTATAGAAGGACAACATGTCTATATGGACCACATATAGTGAATGTTCCTATGCCTATGCTGCTCCAGTCTTTATGGAATAATAAATGCCTATACAATAGATCAATTTTAAGTGTGCCCTTAAAATACACTTATATGTTAAGCAGATTAAAGGAACTCTGCGCTTGCGCGTGTTCCAAATCCCATAGGGACATAGTAATGTGTTATGCGCTATACAATAATGGTTTATCATTATTATCATCATATCTATTCGTCATAGCTTGCAACATTATTCCGAGGTACAAGCCTTGCTCCTATCGACTTTGTGGATGTTGAGGTGCTGACTTCAGTACTAGTCTCGGAGAACGATCTCCGTGCTAGCTTCACTCTCTACTTTGCTCCAGACTCACATCACAACGAAGAGGAAATCAGTGAAATCTTTTACAACGCGCTCGGGAACAGAGTTAGCTTCGACAACGGGAATGTCATTGTACCAGATAGCTTCGATCTGAGTAAGTAGCATTTCAATTCAAAGCCCTTTCGTAAAACGGATGAACAGGAACACATATTTTAATTCCTTCATACATAATTTCCCCCGCATTAAAATCAAGCAGAACCTTTTTTCTTGTTGGACGCATCATAAATAAACGAAATAAAAAGAATATTATGCATCATTCCCTGGATATATGTAATCAGGCGCGTACACAGGGGTGGGGGGGGGGGGGGGGAGTTTGGGGGGTTAAACCCCCCCCTTTGGTATTTTTATGTGTGTAAACCCCCCCCCCCCCAAAAAAAAAAAAAAAAAAAAAAAAAAAAACCCTAAACCCCCCCCCTTTGGATTATTATTATTATTATTTGTTTTTTATTATTAAAAATTAAAAAAAAAATTAAAAAAAATTATCCCCATGGCTGACCTAAAACAGGTGACCTTACCCCCCCCCCCCCTCCTCACGGAGCAAAATGTAAAATTTTCAAATTTCGAGGCCAAAAAAAAAAAAAAAAGTGTCCTCTTACCTTACATCTGTTCTTGAAATTTGGGAACATAGCAGCGAAAGGGATTTGATATTGCATTTGAGTTAATTCTCGCGAAAGTTTTATGATCGTTTATTTTTATGTCATGTGGAAACGCTTTACCAAAATGTTGTACTTATCTTCCCTGGCTCGATGTGTCAATTCACACGGTTTTACGGTATGTTGAATATTAACAGTCTGTAGTCCATACACAGCATAACAAGTATGTGTGCCCTTAATCTCGAATTTCCTCTCACATGAAAATATGCATTTCCAAGTTCTCTACCGATTAAATTGTTTGTTTGTTATTGATATCATTACCTTATTGTTAACAAGATTTTACAAAATTTATTACTTTTTCCATTCTTCATTTTCACGGGTAAATATTTAACTATATGCTCATTTTCTTATGTACTATTCGTATGGTTTGATATTTTGTAGCCGTAACAGAATACCGTGGAGAGTTCACTCTCAGGAGCATCGTTCCGAATGTTGACCTGGTAGACTTCACATTATGTTGCTCCGATCCTAATAGTCCAAGTTATCAAGCAGTCCTACAGACGATCTACGGCCATGTGAGTAGAAGACAAATCAATTTGAGATAATTTGTTATTATTTGTCATTCAAGTATATGAGCTTTGGTTTGGTGGATATGAGTCGCCAGACTATATGGGTACGGGCAGGGGCGTACGCAGGGGGGGTTTGGGGGTTCAAACCCCCCCTTTGGTATTTTAATGTATGTAAACCCCCCTAAAAAAACCTAAAACCCCCCCCCCCCCCCCCCCCTTCGCTTTCTTTTTTTTTTTTTTTTTTTTTATTATAAAAAAAAAAAAAAAAAAAAAAAAAAAATATATATACCCACGGCTAACCTAAATAAGGTGACCTAACCCCCCCCCCCCCCCAACGCAAAAAATGTCAAATTTGAAATTTTGAGACCAAAAAAAAAAAAAAAAAGTGTCCGCTTACCCCCCCCCACTGAGCGACTTTTCGGCCGGCGCGATTTTCAAATTTTCGGGAGCAAAATATTTTAAAACCCCCCCCTTGAAAAAATCTTGCGTACGCCCCTGGGTACGGGTTTAGTATCCCTGCCGCAGCAATTAATGTCCTTTAGCAAAACATTCATTTACTTTTGCTACACGCAACTGTCGAATGAGGAAAATTGGTACCTGCATGGCAGGAATAAATTCTTTAAAATGCTAGAGCGCCATGTGACAGACATTTCTGTTTCCTTCGAACAGTTTTTCTTATGGAAACCTGCCCTAAAATAACCTGTACCTAAAGACCACCTTTTTGTCTCCTTTGAGCAGTTTTCATATGCAGGTTGCGCTGTATTTTCATCTTGCCAAAACATGAAGTTTATGATGTAACTTCAGCTACATGCTTGCCTACTATTTTGTAGGAATGAAAATCTGGCAAATTATAGAAAATTAAGCAATTCCTTTCTCAGTTTTGTTGTAAACGTTGATTGTAATGCAAATCATTAAACCACAAACTCGGTCATCATCTACTAACCTATCGTATCATAAATATATAATGTTTTTTAACTTTCTGTCTATTTTGTCATCTGATCAGTTTACTGCTACATTTGGGAGTATGTCTCTCATTCTAATGACGCGTATTCTGCCGCTTCGAGAAGGGAGCATCATAGTCCCATACACGCTTACATTTGATGGGTTTTCATCAGTAACCCTAAACGACATAGTGACTGCTTTCAACGCTACAGTCCAGGAACCGACTAGGGAGCTGTCCCAAACCGATCTCTTTCTCGCCTGACTACTGATGGTGGTATTGGTGATACAGTTGGTAAGTCTGAACATGTACATCTGGATATAACGGCATATCTACAAAAAAAAATGTTTAAGTGTTGATCATTACACTCATAGATAAACATATATGATCATTGATCAATAAAACATCTATAAAATTACAGTTATGCACACTCGATAAGCTTATCTGTGGTTCATTCTGTAATTATGACTTGGTTTTTATTCATATTTGTACCTACTTTCCCGTTTTTTTCTTCTTTCTTCAATGCAGAGATATGTCCAGCTGGCTACTGTAGCAATGGAGGTACTTGCAATGTTGCTACATCAGACACGTATGCCTTCGAGTGCAGGTATACCTCCCATTCAGTCGTAGAATTAAACACATTTACAAAATAATATCTTGCAAAAACACACAATTTATATTAATGCATGATATTTATATCTCAAGTGCTTAGTGATAAAACATTTTGTTCTCTTCTTTCGCGTTATTGTATTTCTAGTGCCAACGCGAGTGAAATCAAGACCAACTGCCCGGCCCGATTGCGACTTGATTTTTGAACATGGAAATAAAGCTCTTTCGAGGTTTATCCTAATAGTATCACGAAATTTAATCTTATTCTAGGGTTCAAGTCAACATAATTCTTATCATTTATATAGGCATATAATAATATTAATAGAATATTTTATATTGATTTGCTATCAAACCTCTGATATTCCTGATATAAAAGCACATAATTTATATGACCTGTTCTATCTCATAAGTCTGTCATGCCTTCTTCAATATCAAAACCATCATCCTTATAACTGTTTAATAATCTGAATTTGATCAACTAGCTTGTATCCACTTTCGATATCACTTAATTCAATTGTATTGATCTTGATTGCGGATGTTTATGCTTTATGAATTATTGCATTAATGTTTTGATTTTTGTCGTTTTCCGAAACAGTTGTCAATCTGGGTTTACAGGAGCACAGTGTCAAAATATGAGAAGTAAGTTTACACTGATGTCATCTGATCAGGTTTGCTCTTGGACTCCTATTAAACTGTCATGGTCGGAGATGTTAATTTGATTGTGATCATGACAATTAGTCTTTCATTATCGCGGCAGATAAAACGCTTTACATGAAGGTTTTCACGATAAGGCACAGAATAACTATATTTGGTAGACACTTTCATTATACGGTTTTAGGCAAAATCTTTTCATTATTAAAATCAACGTACTTGCTTTTTTATGAATTTATACATTTTCTTGTGAACTGAAATTCGTATAAATGTAGTTGGTTCTGAATGAAGTATAAATAAAGATTATATTTTTCTACTGGTGGCAGTTTATGTTTCTTATAGCCGACATAGATCATTAATTAAAATTATAATTCAAATATTCATTTATTTCCAAAGTCGGTGCATCGGTCAATCAAAGAAGATGCCACACATTCTCAAATGATCTAAACATCGATACTAACATGATTCAAATTACATTGTCAGAAAAGAGACCGATCTCAGACTATCTTTTAAGTAGTGATTGGCTTGAAGCAAAGCTTGACGTGGATAGACCATGGTTGTTAGTTCTTGTCCGGTACGTCACTGTTTCTAACACAATAGCAACTACTTTCCAAAATTCAATCTTAGGCAATTCAATAGCCTTGTGCATCACCTACTGAAATGTGTGAACATGAAAATAACGTACTACGTAATCAGAACATGATTTCTATTAGGCAAACAATAGGGTATTGAAATTACCCTTTCTTCTTCAAAAATAGTGTTTTCTGTTCATAATGCAATTCTTCTACGACCACCTTGCAGGCCCTCTGAGCACGGTAGAGATCATCGGTATCTTTATGGGTGTGATGGGTTTGGTTCTCATCCTCCTGGTCATATGTTGCTGCTGTCTTTGGTTGATGGGTGCGAGGTCGAGGATGCCTGCTGATGAAGAGTACCTGGTCGACAAAGCACCCCAGCAGCCCATGCTCATGCTGCCGATGGTGAAGAAAACGATCCCTACTTACACCCTATACAAATTACTGTTGCATTTGAAATCCGCTGAATTTTGCAATTTTTTTTTTTTGGGGGGGGGGCGGGAAAACGAAAAGTTCACTTTTTACCGGGGAAAAGGTGAACTATTCGTGACGTCAGCAATAAAAAATGAACTATTCCAATGTATTCGGCAGGAAACGTCTTTATAGTAAAGTTATTCTTTTTCTTGTAGTGTACACTCCTAATGCAACAATCTTACGATAAGGGATCTAATGATTATTATATAATAATGCCTCTTGTGACACTCTTCGAGGGGTGCTCTTTTACACTCGTAATCGTATGATGAGAAAGTACTACAAAAATCTTAACCCCGCCTTTTTAGTGCTATATAAAAGGAAAACAAAGAAACTAAATTCATCGCAGTGACACTATCATTATCGAACTACAAGAAATTAGATCATCCTTTGGTACCCTTCTTTGCCCATTAATAAATCCCATCACGATTAGACGTGTATCTAAATCACCGTTCACGGCATCCGTGATACATCATTATTGGAGTACAAGAATCTAGATTTATCTTTTATATTATAACATTCTCATGGCTAAATGATTGGTATTAAAAGTTATACACATGTTTAAACAACGACTTTAGTTTGATTGCTTAAATACTAATTATTCTGTCTCCTCATAAGTGATTTAAGTTTCAAATGAAATGGCAAGTTGGGTTGGAGGGAATTAACAAGACAAACTGCATACATTTTGAAATGTGAAGGTTTAACTATTTTGGATAGCATTACGTTTAATCTAATGAACTTTACTTAGTCTTTGACGCAATTTCTTTCGCTCTTCACGATGCTAGGATGAAGATTATTACCGACCACCTCGTCGCCAGCGGCCAACCATCACCGAAATGCCCGAAGAACTAGACCCCCGACCATACAGACCTCCCACTCCGCCGTCTCCGCCCCCATCTTCCTTTATGCACGATGATCCCTTTTTCGTACCACCCCCTCAACCATGGCAACCACCACGGCAACCACAACAACCAATGATCCTTCCTCCTCAACCGCAACAACGACGACGCCGAGGAGTCCACCTCGACAACGAAGAGAACGACCACCGGGTTACTATGAAACCCGAGTACCAGGACCACCACCTCCGCAACTGTCTCGCCAGATCTTGGTGTTACCACCACAGGCTCCAAGATGGCACCGAATGAGGGTACACAGTAAAACATAATTATGTATAATGAAAATAATAATAGATAAGATTAATTTTATTAGGAGCCAAATCCAATTGAAATTAAATACTTAAGGCGCACTAGTACAGAAAGATGAAACAAAGTTATGCACAAAAATACCAATTGGGTAATCTCTCTATAGGGAGAGCATTCCAAAGCGAAGATTCTCCCCCACTTTGTAAATATCTCTCTGTATTTTTCTGGAATTTGTATTATCTTCTTCTTCTTCGTCGTCTTTCTTTATTTGATAGAATCGTATTGACCGGTATCTACCTAAGCGAGGGCCGCGATTCCGGGCAGCCGTCAACCCGAACCAATATCACATCTTCAAGAGGTACGTACATCCATACATCAGTTCTAGATTCTTTTAAGAGCCAGAGGGGCGTTATCTCTCTGTTGGGGTATAATATGAGCTAACGTCCTTCTAGCTCTAAGTAAACACATTTATGGTTAGCGGAGTTGGAATATCTTTTAGTAACGATTATTGGAGCTAAAACCTGTTAACATTTCATCAACCGAAATCATCCAAGCTCTCATTGTGTCATTTACGCCTATTGTTTATATCTAAATATAAAATAATCCAGCACAGAGACATGCACTCTTGAATGTGTTTTATTCTCTCTAATGTGAAGTAGAATGAAACAAAATGTTTCTGAACGCATTTTTAAATATTCATATTTATATTTAAAGATATAATGCATTTGAAGGGAAAAAAGTGATACACATATAAAAAGTTGTATAAAAATGCAGATATATACCTGAATTACTCTAGCACCAGTATACCTCATTGATGCAATACTGTGGTACATAAACCGAGTTGTAAAATGTTCATCATTCATTCCCTGATAACCAAAATGTTTGTATCCTATGCTATGTCTACAGTTACCACCCGGTTATGACAGGGGGCCAATTCGTAATGAACGGGCAGCTGCTCCACAATTCAGAGGAGATTATGCTCCAGACCCGGTAGGATATTTCATTATTTCTTGGCATTCTTCCTTCTCTATATATCGTGATGTTTATGTTATGAAACATTTTTATTGAATTGATCAGAATTCATCTTTTTCTCTCAATCCATGGTATAAAGAGAGAAACTCGTGTAGGAAACAATTTATATTTGAGTATCAAAAAATGATTGTATGAAATGAATAATATTTTATCCCTCGCTTTTTCTCTCACTCTCTCCCACACACAATTGTCTTTTCTTTTCTTTCGCGCTCTCTCTCTCTCTCTCTGCTTTTTCAATCTGTCCTTCTTTCTCTGTATCTATCCGCCCGTCCGTTTTCCCTTCCCCCTTTCCCTCTCTATTATAGCTACCCGGTCAGTACCTTCAGGGAGGGGGACCAATCCGTAGGAACGGCTCAAGAAGGCCTGATGCTTCTCGATCCAGAGGAAACCGTGTACCAGAAGAGGTAGGCAATCACTGTCATGGTTAGGCTTTATCTTTGTTTTCTCAGTCACTCCCTTCTTTCTTTCTTGTCTTTCGCTTTCATCTTTTCATCAAATCTCTCATTTTCTTTAGTCCCCTCCATCTCCCTCTCATTTGTCACCACCTCTCTCTCTCTCTTTCTCCCTCCATCTTTCTCTCCCATCCCCCTCTTTCTCTGTTGATAATTTCTTACTCAAGTTTATAATCCCACCATATCCTTTTCAAGACGATGGGTTGCCGTTTTTTGCTCCTGTCAAAATGTTCTTTTTTTCTTAAATTTTTCATTTATTATTTTTTAACTTTTTTAATGGGGGGCAGGTTTTTGTTTCTGCATCTTAAAAATAAAACCATGGCTAAACCATGAAGGTATGTGAGCCCTTACAAAATGGAAAAATTATGTTAACTCTTTGAATACAAAAACCTACATGTTATATAGAACATAATTTCCTTTTCTTTTGTTTATACACAGGTTGGAGAAATGAAACAAACGATTGTTCCACGAGTTCAACTATTAATTAATTAAGGTTTATAACATATTTCAATACCCTGACCTGATTCTGAGTTTTCTTAGCGTTGTGGTTTACCTTTAATGATTGAGAATTTTAGACAACAATAGTATAAAACTAGTCAAAAGTGTATGGACATGTTTTATCTTAATTCTTATAACAGTTCTCCATGTGGATAAATTAACTTGATTTGATGATTTTTATGAATTTATTTCTCATGCAAAACAGAACACAATGAATAAGCATATTACAAAAATATATACAATAAAACAACAAATATAATAAAAGAGGAACTAACTAGAAGCAGAGCTTGTTGAAGTATTAGTTCCTCAGATGCTGTTTTACGATATATCTTGAACAAAGTATACTTTGAAAATCAATAAATTTGGTAGCACAGTGGAGTCTAGGGAAAGTTAACTTTGAGTAATAAGATTGTAAGAACAGTTAACCGTTTAAACTATGTTTAAGTAATCACATGAATATGATTATATGTCAGCTATACCAATGACCAAATACAGACCGAACAAACAATTTAAATCAACCCCTTTGGCCAAAAATCGGTCAGTGTGCATGAAGTGCGAGTTTGAGTCGGTTGGGTGGTGTGACCGAGGTACTAATGATTTATTGTTCGAGCTCACATTGAAATATTCAGATGCTAATTATTTTATTTTTTACAAGTAGTCTTTTAAATTTATATATATATATATATATATATATATATATACAGAATACATATCTACTTCATGATCATTAGACTGTATCCAATAATAAAGATGCTTCAGAACGGTTCTAGTCATTTGAAAACTCTTGTAATGTAGCTTGTAGCTTGTATTCAAATACGTCTCAAAAACTTTAAAATTACTTTTCTATTGTTGATAAGTTAAGGCTCACCTACGGTACTAGCGTCGATTCCTCTTTTGTGATTGGTTTAGAATGCAGTTGTTAAAAATGATTAAAATTAGACAATATTTGAATGTAAATTCTTCTCTGTTTCACAATATATGAATATCAGATATTTATTTTGTCTCAAATAAATGAATCTAGTAACCTGCTGTATGAAACATACATGTACACAATAAAAACATTAACTTAAATTCATTCAAATATACCAGAGTAAACTGCTGTTTTTTGTGATTAAATAAATCACTAGTGTTGATGAAAAACCTGGAGCTGCACGCCCGTACCAACAAAATGTATTTTTGTGTTATAAGATACATATGTGAAGTGCAGTAAGTACTTTTAAAAGAAAGTACCCTTAAAAGGCTCCTGAGGTAAACCAGTGGGTTACTGCAACTTATGCGAACAAGCCTTTATGATTTAGCCCAAGAAATATCCTGATAATAAACTCAATACAATACAATAAATTCTCGCAATTTAAAGTTAATTCTGATTTATCAAGTGTCGTATGATGAGCATGTTGAAGCAGACGACCCACACATTCATGCTGACATTCGGGTTTCCCTCATGGTATTTGCACAGTCTCCCAAAGAGATGATTAGATGTGAGTTATAGTATCCTCTTACTTATAAATATTCCATTGCAAAAAAATTCTGAAGTTTCCTGAATTTGATCAAGTCTTAGAGGTCATTCATTATCAATAGTAACAAATCGTTTCAAGCAAATAGGATGTTGGTATCACTTGGACTGCTCTCTTCAAGTTCCACATTTTTGAACAGTTTGAATGAAGTTGAGTCTCGTAATCTTTTGGGGTAATTTGGAATGAACCCAATGTATCGTGATGGAGACTGTTTCTTAGCCAATAGTATTGATTTCATGAAGCAGTTGATTTGTCATGGCTCCGTGAAGCGGGTTGTCGGCTTCCTGACATCTCCATAGGTCGCAGACAAATATATGACCGTCATGGAGCTGGTTTTGTGAAACGACCCTCAGATCATGAACAATATTGATATAGAAACTTCCTCCTCCAGCAATACTCCTCTGACTTCTGGCATGCTGGGGGGTGTTTCACAAACATCCTAAGTTGGACTTCACAATTATGAAAAGCCATTAGCATCTTTGAAAATATAGGCATAAAATGTTGATTCAAATCAGTCATATTTTCTATTATCATAGCAGATATCATGTTCTTGATGTGGAATTTATGAAAAGTCTAAATATTTGAATTTTGCTTTTGAATATATTTCATTATAAGGCTACATATGGCTCTCCATAATTTTTAAGTCTAACTTAGAGATAAGTTCAACTTAGGATCTTTGTGAAACACCCCCCTGGTGTGGTATTAGATGTAAGAGCGCCCTCTAGGTCCCCTCAAATCACAGTTGCAGATCATCAGCAGAAAGATGTTATAGCAGTCTGGAGCAAGAACCAGATCATAGTCCAAATTGGTGATATCGATGGTTGTCTTTTCACCAGAGACTTCCTGCAGCCTACACAGTCCTCCACAGTTCTACGTCCTACAAGTGTCGCAGTCGAGTGGTTTAAGCACTTGACTTGGAATCCAAAGGTCGTGGTTCGATCCCCGACATGGCACTAATGTCCTTTGGCAAGGCATTTACTTCATTTGCTACACTCGACCCAGGTGCGGTAAATGGGTACCTGGCAGGAATTAATTCCTTGAAATGCTGGAGCGGTGTAATGGCAGCTAGGCTAAAGTCGTGGTAATAATAAATGTGCCTCGGAATAGAATTTCTAGATAGACGGCGCTATAGAAATGCCTATTATTATTATTATTATTATCTAGGTGAAGAAGTGGACACATTTTGACCTTCCAAGTGTCTCCGACCTTCACAGCTGCCGATCATCAGCACAACTATGTCACATAGGTCCGAAGCAAGAACCAGACCATAGTCTTTATTGATGCTATGAAAATTCATCTTTCAACTGAGACATTCCTCTGGCTTCCTGCATGCTCATGAAGACACTGAAGCAATAGCGCCGTCTAGGTTCTCACACATCACTGTTCCAGAGCATCAGCTCATACAGGCAGAAGGTTAACACTCGAACCAGTGCCACTCCTACACAGAAACAGCTACTTGAGCCATGGCTGCTCTTCTTTTTCCACCTCAAGAAGACAAATCCCAGGTATAGGCGTCTCGTATCCAGCTGCCATAGTAACCCTTTAGCTTGACGTGATTGGTCGTTTCATTATCATCATCAGTAGCCTCCGCCTTTGGAATGCAGTCTCTTGGCAAAGGTCACTTCGGCTCGATTCCTGATGCCAAAGCTGAAGACAAAGAAGAAAAATATTGAAAAGTAGTGTTACATTTCAATAAATGTCTTTCTCATGTACATGTTTAATAAAGTCAAACCTGCTTTAGCGACCACCTGTATAGAAAGACCACCTGTCTACAAAGACCACCTGTTACCACCTGCCTTTTAGAGACCACTTTTCTTGTCTCCCTAGGGTGGTCTTTATAGACAGGTTTCACTCTATGTACATTATCTCATCTACTCCTACCTCAAACTACCATCCAAATAGTCGTAATCATTCACTGTTTGAAATATCACATCCAGTATATATTCAATCTGAACATAGAAGACACAACAAAGCTCCTGATCCTTCACAACAATTATTACCCAGGATTCCAACGAGAACATTCATTATTTGTACTAAATCATATTATCAAGATATGGGGGTTAGAAAATAATAGATAATTTTATTCTTTAAAAAGGCATCAAGATACTTACTCTCTTATTTTCTTGTAATCATCAGTCAGCTTCTCACCCTCAAAACAAAGATAGTAACTCCTCCAGACATATCGCCTTCAGAGGTTCAGGAAAAAGAAGAAGACAGTATTTCAATCATTTTCATCTCATTCATTTTCTTTAACTCTATTCTTAATCGGCTAACCTGACTGTAATACACTATGAACTTTGAAGCATTTTATCCCTTTTTCTCCAAACACATTGCTACATGTAGGAATTCTGTTCTACATTCATCAATATCTTGTAAAGATTTGAGGAACTAAAATCCTGAATATTGATTGGCCTAATCTTTGTAGAAATAAGAGTGTACGAACATGGAAAACAATCTAAGGTGCTGGAAAATTTCTGATAAAAATCTTTAAACTAAAATCTAATGCAAGTTTACATTCACAATTGATTATTATATTGATATACTTTTTGTTTGGATGATAAAACTTCAAACTCAAACACACTTGGAAACTTGAATCGTCCAGTTTCTGTTCTCACCAGCTAATTTTCTTTTTGATTTCTTCTCGATCCTGCTTGAGCTCAAAGTACCTCTTGATGGCACTCTTTAGATCCTGAACGGTTGCCGTCTGCATCACAACTACAGCTGCCACGATGAAATGAAAATAAAGAAATTGGAGAATGTGAGAAATTACAAAATACATCTTTTCATAAAGATAAAGATGTTGTCAAGAAACACCCTCCCCAAAGTGGTATCTTATATAAATGGATCTCATTTGAGATTTTGGTGTTCTTAAGTAACCCAGAGCTCTGTAGGCATTTTCTATAGAAAAGATTGTGATTAAATGGGCAATTTTATGCATCTTCCAATATTTTCAGAGCACTTTTTACATTTTCACTACCTTCTTACCGTCCTTGTAAGCAACAATATGATATCCCAAAAAGATGTTTTTTCTGTTGTTGTCATTACTCATTGCATCTCAAAAATTAAATATTGTCCTTCAAACTTCAGTATCAAATACATTTCAAAAATAAAATAAGTGTTTGTCATCTTGGTAGTTATTTGAATTGAGAAAGTCATGAATAATAACACATCAAACTGTAGTTTCCTATGCCGAACTTTGTCAGGCTGTATGGTTTATTCAGCTATATTGGAGTTTGACTCTAGCGCCCTCTTGCATTATTAGCATTATAGTCTCAATTAGATCACATAAACAGAATATTGTTAAAAAATGTACAATGGACATGGTCGCTGTGTAATGCAGAATACAACAGATGTAGTGAGGATAATGATGGCAGAATCTTCAAATGTTTAGGACATTCAAATTGACTTTTTATAAACCACGTTTATCATTAACCAGAAGTTTTACAAAGTGAAGAAATCCTGTTCAAACATATGATATTAAATTAGCTAAATTCATTTTGGAATGAGTTTCTGGCTCCTGGGAGTGTTTCACACAGATTCTAAGTTGAACTTACATGTATCTCTAAGTTTGACTTAACAAGTATGTAAAGCCGTTAGCATCTATGAAAATGTTTTGTAAATGATATTTTATAAGGCATGAAATGTATATTCAAATCATTCATATTTTCTATTATCAAGGAGATTGCATGTTCTTGATGTGGAATAAATTCATAAAAATCTAAAATATTCAAATATTCGCTTTTGAATACAGATGGCTCTCCATAACTTTTAAGTCCAACTTTGAGTTAAGTTCGACATAGGATCTTTGTGTAACACCCCCCCCCCCCCCCCCCCCATGGTGGTGTAATATAGGCACTCCCAAATAAGTAAAGAAAACAGTTTACTTACGCAAGACATCGCCTTCAGCTCTTCTGACGATCACCGTCATAGCTTGGCCATATTCCAGCGCGATCTGGAGGTTGACCTCCTCGGCACAAACATCCTGAGGAAGATCTTCGAGGAGGGGATCGTCAAGGAGCTCACCGAGTTCCTTCCTGACGATCGCCATCGCATCAACATGAGAGAGAGGTTCCTCTGTTCCTGGTTGCCTTGGAGATGTAGGTGATGGTGGAAGAGGAATTGCTTGAGGATTTTCTTCCATCTCAGTCACTTCCATTTTCGCTCTTAATTTGATCTTGACAAACGTATTATCTGGGAGACGAAAAAGGAAACACATTGCAGGGCTCGAATTACCCGCCGGCAATCGGCAATTTGCCGCAATGCCCCTCTCACTGCCGGAATGCCCTTTTCAAAATCAAACCGTTTACGGCCACAATATTTTAATCCACAAAAGTTTTGCCGACATTATAGTCATCGTAAGCCAACCCGACTTGTAATGTTCAAAAAGGTTTGTTGCCCATACGGAGCTCTAAAAACAATGATAGTCGGCAAGGTTTTGTTGCCCCTCCGGAGCTCCAAAAACAATGATAGTCGGCAAGGTTTTGTTGCCCCTCCGGAGCTCCAAAAACAATAATAGTCGGCAAGGTTTTGTTGCCCCTCCGGAGCTCTAAAACAATGATAGTCGGCAAGGTTTTGTTGCCCCTACGGAGCTCCAAAAACAATAATAGTCGGCAAGGTTTTGTTGCCCCTCCGGAGCTCTAAAAACAATAATAGTCGGCAAGGTTTTGTTGCCCCTCCGGAGCTCTAAAAACAATGATAGTCGGCAAGGTTTTGTTGCCCCTCCGGAGCTCCAAAAACAATAATAGTCGGCAAGGTTTTGTTGCCCCTCCGGAGCTCTAAAAACAATGATAGTCGGCAAGGTTTTGTTGCCCCTACGGAGCTCCAAAAACAATAATAGTCGGCAAGGTTTTGTTGCCCCTCCGGAGCTCTAAAAACAAAAATAATCGGCAAGGTTTTGTTGCCCCTCCGGAGCTCTAAAAACAATAATTATCGGAAGGTTTTGTTGCCCCTCCGGAGCTCCCAAAACAATAATAGTCGGCAAGGTTTTGTTGCCCCTCCGGAGCTCTAAAAACAATAATTATCGGAAGGTTTTGTTGCCCATACCAAGAAGCTTTAAGAGATGGAGTCCTATCTAGCTCATGCCCTTTGTACCATCTTCGATGCCGCAGGAGAAAATATGTCAGGCATGTGCTTTTAACTGGACCTTCCTTGCAGATATGTAAACAAAAGATTCCTGCCTAGCTGCAAACTATGTGGCCACTTTCAAATGGAAGTATGATTTTGTAATGCCAATTACTTTTCGCTACTACTCGTCTGATAATACGGAGCAAATTTCATGAAATATTAATCAAAATTGCTCGACTGGGCATGTGTGGGCACTAATCTGACATATAACATCATAAAGAACTGTACACGAACAAATTCACTTTTTATTTTCGTGAGCCGCAAGTAATCGGAAAAATGTCAAATTGCAAGTTTTAGGACTGTACATTTTTAATATTTTTCACAATTTAAAGCTGCTATCATACAATGTAAGTAAATTTCTTGAAACAATTAGGCTTTTGTATTCATGTTTTATCATCTGTAAGATTTTCCCCTTGTTAGTTCAAATAAAAGTGAAATATTAAGGATATTTCTTTGTGACATAATCACTACTCAAGCTTTCCAATGATATTGGCGGCTTGGAACCTCGGACATCAAAGGTAACAGCTTACTAGTAGATTCTATTGTGCAACCATAAAAAACGGCAGCTGCTTGGAATAATTTGTTGCCAGTTGGGTCTCCAGCTCTTGAAACTCCTTGCCCATACGGAGCTCCAAAAACAATAATAGTCAGCAAGGTTTTGTTGCCCCTCCGGAGCTCTAAAAACAATAATTATCGGAAGGTTTTGTTGCCCATACGGAGCTCCAAAAACAATAATAGTCGGCAAGGTTTTGTTGCCCCTCCGGAGCTCTAAAAACAATAATAGTCGGCAAGGTTTGTTGCCCCTTTCGGAGCTCTAAAAACAATGATAGTCGGCAAGGTTTTGTTGCCCCTCCGGAGCTCAAAAACAATAATAGTCGGCAAGGTTTTGTTGCCCCTCCGGAGCTCTAAAAACAATAATTACCGGAAGGTTTTGTTGCCCATACGGAGCTCCAAAAACAATAATAGTCAGCAAGGTTTTGTTGCCCCTCCGGAGCTCTAAAAACAATAATTATCGAAGGTTTTGTTGCCCATACGGAGCTCCAAAAACAATAATAGTCGGCAAGGTTTTGTTGCCCCTCCGGAGCTCTAAAAACAATAATAGTCGGCAAGGTTTTGTTGCCCCTCCGGAGCTCTAAAAACAATGATAGTCGGCAAGGTTTTGTTGCCCCTCCGGAGCTCCAAAAACAATAATAGTCGGCAAGGTTTTGTTGCCCCTCCGGAGCTCTAAAAACAATAATTATCGGAAGGTTTTGTTGCCCCTCCGGAGCTCTAAAAACAATAATAGTCGGCAAGGTTTTGTTGCCCCTCCGGAGCTCTAAAAACAATAATTATCGGAAGGTTTTGTTGCCCCTCCGGAGCTCTAAAAACAATAATAGTCGGCAAGGTTTTGTTGCCCATACGGAGCTCTAAAAACAATAATTACCGGAAGGTTTTGTTGCCCCTACGGAGCTCTAAAAACAATAATTACCGAAAGGTTTTGTTGCCCCTACGGAGCTCTAAAAACAATAATAGTCGGCAAGGTTTTGTTGCCCCTCCGGAGCTCTAAAAACAATATTTATCGGCAAGGTTTTGTTGCCCCTCCGGAGCTCTAAAAACAATAATTACCGAAAGGTTTTGTTGCCCCTACGGAGCTCTAAAAAACAATAATAGTCGGCAAGGTTTTGTTGCCCCTCCGGAGCTCTAAAAACCAATAATTACCGGAAGGTTTTGTTGCCCCTCCGGAGCTCTAAAAACAATAGTAGTCGGCAAGGTTTTGTTGCCCCTCCGGAGCTCTAAAAACAATAATTACCGGAAGGTTTTGTTGCCCCTCCGGAGCTCTAAAAACAATAATTATCGGCAAGGTTTTAGTGGCCCTACGGATTTTTAAAACAATAATAATCGGCAAGGTTTTGTTGCCCCTCCGGAGCTCTAAAAACAATAATTACCGGAAGGTTTTGTTGCCCCTACGAAGCTCTAAAAACAATAATAGTCGGCAAGGTTTTGTTGCCCCTCCGGAGCTCTAAAAACAATATTTATCGGCAAGGTTTGTTGCCCCTCCGGAGCTCTAAAAACAATAATAGTCGGCAAGGTTTTGTTGCCC